>JAHZNA010005143.1:0-114648 GCA_027743935.1 Sinodicranocentrus sp. ZH6 | reverse complement strand
TTACAATTAGCACGGTTATTTCCGGTAATTTTCGATTTCCAAGAATTCATTAATCGAAATGCATGAATGAATTGTGCAATTTTAGTCTTCATTTTCATTATATTTCTTGAACTATCTATAGTATTTATCTGAACTCAAACAGAACAAAATAAAAAGATTTGTGGCATGGCTCATAAATCAAACTCACCCAAATTGTTCTCGCCCTAGAGTCAATTTTTCCGGTTCTCAACCTTTTTTCGTAAGCATAGTGCAAACTCTATAAAACTCCATGAAACTGGAACAATTCATAGACACTATTGGCCACCCCGAAGAGAAACATATAATGCACCTAGTTTGATTCAGTATCATGGGATCATGGAATCTCGAAGAGGAAAAAAAATCATTCATGTCACGTTTTCCACAAACATAAAAAAGTAAGTCATCCTGAGAAGAGGAAGAAAAAGAAAATTTATGGAAAAGACTGTTGATGATAAAAGACTTTTATAATGGCCTTTGATAGCATGCCCACGTTAGCAACTTTTCATTCTCCCTCTAATAAATCTGTCTTCGAGGAAATGATTTTCTTTTATTGGACACATGTAATCTACGTAGTACACTATGAGCGTCGTAATATTTGTCATATGTTTTCATATCACGCTGTAAGACAAGTATTGCACCACCAACCGTGCAGAATAGGGTTGAACGGAGAATCTCAAAATCGGAAAATTCATTAAAGAATAGATAGCCCATATGAGTTGCGGAGAAGAGAAAACCCATCCTGGAAATCTTTCCTTAATATGCGTCTCTCCATCATCATCTTATCGAAAGTAAAAAAGTCATTCATGCAGTAAATAAGAGGACAGGGCAAGGGCAGAACTGTCTGTCGAACCACTGGGACGTCTCATTTTTAGTCAGTCAATCAGATCTGATATGAAAAAAGCCAGGGTAGGTGGTCCAACGTACTCGAAAAGTTACTCTCTATGTCGAGGAAAAAAGTTACGGGAAACGGGATCACAAATGAGATTCATGAATGATGCGCATACTGAATATATGCTTGTCATAAATCCAATAATAATATTTTGATTGTCCCATTTTTCATGGAAAGAATGTGATATGTCTTGTTTGTTTGACCCCAATACGACTTTTTTAAAAAAATTGCCTTGATTTTTCTATATATATTTACATACGAGTTCCTTCCTGTGCAAATGACACAATATTGTATATAAACTAGAAAAACGGCAGAGATGCATACCTATGCAAGTTATTTAATGAATGAAGTGTGTGATTCTGAAAGATAAATTGGAGGAATATATTTTCCTTGTTTCGACAGGAAAACAGCTTTTTTGTAATTAGGATCGTGCATTCAATCTCGATAAAAGATTCTTTTGGACAGTTCAATGCTTTGCTGACAATCTCTTATTTTCCTCAAGAAGGAAATCCATTCCGATGGAAATGTTCTTCGATCATATTTTCAAGTGACAGGTGCATCAGTCGTGTATGCAGGTAGTTAAAAAATGATAATTTACGGTATTGATAAATTTCAACTGACGTCATCCCAAAAGCTATACCTATATGCTGCCTTGCCACACTTGAAAAATAAGAAGAAAGACAACTTTCTTTATAGTGGAAATGATCAATGATAACGTTTAAGCATTTAAAATGGGGGAATGTATCATTTTAATGTAATACCTAATGGCTCTGCGTGTTCACCTCATTGCAAAAGTGTATTTATAATTTGATTACAAATTCATATAGATTGTCGTTTGCTGTAAAAGAGTAGATAGATCCGGTGATCACTTGAAAAATCTCACCATGTACAACATAATATCCCTCCTTGGGCAAAGGTGACAAGAGTCAGGACAAGTTTTATGATGAAGAAGACGTGTATGGCACAATTACGTCCTTTTAAGGACCTGCCTAATTAAATAAGAATAGGACTACATTTCTTTTCTAAGAAATGTTTGTGCGTCAATTGTTGTAATACTACTTTTAGGCAATCAATCTTTTTTCCTCCCAACTTAATTGCAGGAACTTTTTTTATGCGAGGGAGAGAGCATACGTACAGGTGTAAAAGAAGAGGAGTGAGCTACAAGAGGAATTTTTCAATTTGCGTAGGCTTTTGAAGTAAATTACACACACACAAATGTAAATTCTTTTTGAAGATCAAACAATGAAGGGCATAATTGTACCGAGGTTGAGTACCTATTAAAAGGTGACACGGTGATCAGAGGCTGCAGAAAACATAATGGTTATTTATTTTCCAATGTTATTCTGGTATGTGCTCATGTGCTGAGAATGAAGTCCGCTATTTAAATTCGCATCTCATCAACCATCAACCTTTACAGAGTCGTGGATAGAAATCGAGATTTTTGATGTAGCATATATATAAGTTATCCTGATGTGTAACTGGTTTCACGGTGGCCATCATCTAGCCAAGTGACTACATCAAGTTAGACTGTGTTTTCCAAGGAAAATTCACGACAATGTGAAATTGTTGTTGTGAAAATAGTAAAGGTGATCAGCAAAATGACTCGTTGTGAAGAGTGCAGTTAGTTACTCCACAAGCTTAACTTAAAAGCAGTCATGCTCTAATCAAATGCGAGTTACCATCACCGCCCATGCATTTTTGGCAAAATTAGCAAAAATCTTTTTTCTCTTCTTTAAAGGATCACATGTGACACCGGCTCAAAAGCATATGTTGTCTAGGTATAGAAGAAAATATGAAAAACCTGCTTCTGGTTTCAAGCTGAGAGCTGATTTTGAGTTCACTTGTTTGATGATACCTCTTGTCGCATATATAGAGTCAGATTTTTTATAAGCGTATCCTTTTAGTACCCCGTCTACTTTGCATCTATGCATAATCCGCTCTTTTAACTCTTTGGGGTGAATATGGGCTTTGAAGTGATCAAAGTGCATGACTTGGTAAAAGTGAGAACGCTATCGAGTCAGTCTCTCAGTCAAGTTGAGTCGGGGCTCTTTGTGCGTTTACATGTGCGCTCCTTATTAACATATGATCATGATGATCCCTCTTAATGGAACAAGTGTTCTATTAGTTTAGCAGGCGGAATGTTGCCGTGTTCCAAATTTTAGTAGGATCATACACTCACCATCATGTATAAACGTGATGAACATTTTTGAAAGGACTCTGGAAACAAGTAGATGTGAAATGTATATGCGGCAATGGCACTGACAATGACAGTGATGACCACTCAGCTTCCTCAAACAATTAATGTGACATCATAAGAGGGGAGGCGACTAGTAGTGGTCAGTGTTTTTATCATTTTGCTCCGTAGTCACCCATCCATCCACAATGGGTGAAACGTTAGATGGTAATTGATGATAAAGTTACAACATACTGTGTAGGTTTTATAATGAGTGTATAAGTTATGTACACATATTTCAATGCGTATTTGCAAATGTACTGTTATAATAACCGGCTGACTTTTGTGGAATGTAAGATTGTTATGTTAGATATTAAAGTGCTTTGGTTGGTTTTTTTGGTACAAGAGTTGGTCGAGTTTTTTATAAAAAATTCCATGCATTGTATGAGGAGCAAAATGCCAATGTCGTGTCATTATGTAGAGCAAGAGCAAATAATAATAATAAACGTGATTCAGACAAATTGTTATAATATTGCTAATCATCATTAAGTGAGTCTAATTATGCAGAGTATTATATGTATAAGCATATATATTAGTATGGAAATTACGCACAGGAAGGATGGTATATTTGCAGAGCTGACCTTGCGTAAATTATGTATATGCGAGGGTGGGAGAATGCTTTCAGCTTTAATGGCTCAATTGCCAACTTGGGTTATTCCACTGAGGCTGGGTGGGTTATTCCGCATTGCTTATTTCCGCATAAATATTTGAATTAAGGATGAACCCTTGGGTAAAATTGTTTGCGATAACGTATGGATGGGTGAGGGGTGATCCAGATTTTATCAGTTCAAGTACCTAAAAATATTGTGAAGTTGGATGAGGAATATATTGTCTTAAAATGCGAATTAGATACGCTGATGCAGAAATAAAATTTATCCTGGGTATGAGTAGGTAGAAGTAATATTATAATGTTTGGTAGTTTTCATACAAGCAGACTGATCCATCATTGTCAACGTGTTTATGACCGGATATTTATTTAGTTTACAATTTTTGTTAATTTATGAATGAAAATTTTGCGTAAATCCATCGAGGAAAAATGTTTAAAACACCAGCTAAGTCTATAAGTATATTTATACTGTATTTGGGTAAATCCCTCTAGCTAGACTATATGGTTTTTATGGTTATTCCGTATCTCGTCGGAATTATTTACAACTCTGTAAATCACAGTACAACCACGATACAAACGTTCGTTGTGCTGCTAACCATAATTTTTAGTATAAATGCATTATGCTTGTGTTTACATTTTGATAAAGAGTGAATTATAATGCTACTCTGTAGACAATTCTCAATATTCTATTTTTAGAATTTATTCTATCATGCAGGGTACGGTAATCGTTTTTGCGTAGCTTAAGGTGATTTTATTCGTTCTACCTTAATTTTCATACCCGCGGCGAGTGACAATATGACAATGAGGACAAGTTTACTTTCTCGTCTCCTCAAGTCTGGACGTATAACACAAGGACCATTTTGAAGTTTAGTTGTGTGCGTTGATTTTAACTTTCGTTTGTTTTAATAACCCACTTACTTGTTTGAAATCCGAATATTTGAGTGCGTAGTTGTGAAATTAAATTATCACTGCCATTGGCATTAGGCATAGAGTATTAATGAGAAAGTGTTTACTCAAGTATCCACATTTTAAACATTTGTAATTTAGTACATATTTGCATGCATGTACTTTTAGCACATATCATTTATCGTATTTTTAACAAATTGTTTTCTTTCCGAGATCTAGGAGCACGAAACGATATTGCATCTTTTTGGAGATATTAGAGCATAGTTTTTATATTACAGTGAGTTTTAAAATTTGTTTTTGGTATATTTTATTCCACCGATGGCATTGTTCTTACAATTAGCTATACAATGGTGAATGGCAAATGAAATTATAACAACCAGATAAAATCCAATAACATTTATTATCACAGCGCGTGACACTCGTCAATGATTTCTGTCGATCAATATATATGTATGCCATCATCAAATCTAATTGTACAAACATTTGTCTGGCTTTTATCCACCCACTTTAATTCATGTTGACAACAAAACTCTTGGAGAGGGTTCAGTTTACATTGGATGAAATGTAGAATAATGTTTTTATCTGGAGAGCTTTTCACATTTTTAAAACAACAATATTGAATGTCCAAACACAGAGAGACTTGTTCACTGAGGACGGGAACATTTGTCTATTGACATGCTTATGACAAATGGATAATTGAACTTTGTTTGCTAATCTTGAAAGAATTGCGTGGCTAATGGGTTTTACTCGAATGTTACGTGCGTTTTGATATTCTGCGTGAAAATGTGCGATGTCCTCAAAAATTGTTATGAATATTGGTTGGAGAAAGATTAAAACTTCACATCAATTATTGTTCAAGTTAATCTTTCCAAGCTCCATTGGTATATGAAACTTATCACAATAACTTCAGTAGTAAACCAGGATTAAATTATTTGACAGATGAAGTGTTTCATTTGGGTACACAGTGTACCGTACACTCCATTTAAGGAAAATTTCATTGCTCCAAAGGCATGCCCATTCAACAGCTTTGAAGAGTCGGGTATTAGCCATTTACAACTACAAAGCGATATGCGTCCATGTCTTGAGCTGATGTTTGAAAATTCAACTGACCCTGACAAAGACAATGTTATTGTCAGTAGGAACCGGATAATACCCACTTTTACCGCACCTCGTTATACGACCACAACTGCATTGACTGGGCCAACTCCAAAGTTCATGAGAGAGAAGTGAGTGACGGAAGCAAAAAGTGCAATTTTTCCACAGTCTACATGCATATCATTTGTAGCGTGTGAGGTCGCGGTTTTTTTGCCGGACAGGTCTAATCCATCTGTAATCCCTGTGAAAATATATATGCTGCAATTGAATCAACCCTCGTCAACTCCAACTGATGCCAAGTGGTGTGCAATGAAGCAACAAACTAAATAGCTTTGCTTAGTCTTGATAATCCGGTGTGACTGACAATGAGACACGTTTTTAGCATAAATGCACTCACACAAAACCAGTATATGCCGCAGAGTTGTCTATCTAAATTGCCTTGAGGTATACCTCAACTAAACTGTGGGATATCCCAAAAGTTTCAATAGTTTAAAACTTGTATCCGACACTTTGATAGAAGTGGATACAGAATCGATGTTATGCTCAAGGTGCTCATGCCTTGTTCGGATGTATTTCAGCTTAAGAATCCAAGCAGGGAAAACGCTGTACTAAGGTGTGTCAAAGAGCGAATTCATGAATAGCAATTTTTTTCTTAAGTGGAATCAGATTGGGAAAAGTTAATCAATGACTTATTGCTTTTTTTCTTCTAAGAGTCATGACTTGATTTTCAATTTTTAAACTTTATTAACTTTTGATGAATTATGGGCATTTTGATGACTTAATAGGAAGAAGATGCATTTTCAGTTTAGAGAAGACAAACAATAAACTTCCTCGTTAGAATTATTAAAATTTTGTTCAGTTGTCAGGAAAAATTGTCAGGTGTCTTCAACCTCACTTTATGATCACAACTTTCGCTCTGTTTGATTGGCGTTATTAGGATGAGTGTGGGGTGCAAACGGGATTAGTACAACATCTCACGATTTGCCCACATGCAGGGTTTAGGCATTGTATTTTGCCATGAACCTACTTACAAAATTGATTTACAGTTAACTCCACACTGGCACGGGCGGATATAATTCTGCGATTTACGAAACGGGAAAACCAATGGTTTTGTTTTGTACTTTCACCATTTTGCACAACTTCCTTTGGTTTTCGTACAATCCTAATCTGCATGCAAGATCTTGGTTAAGCTAAATGCAATCACTTCATCACAATTCTACACACACACACGACCATTGAAGGGAACTTGCTAAACTGGCTAAAAGTAAAATTTAAGTTTGGTGCGGGTGGTTGGTAGGAAGATGATGATCAACATGGAAGAAATCATTTCCAAAAGAAAGCACGCCAATGATGACGGGCTTTCATTCAAAGCTCGTGTCGTGTATACTGATTATTACGTAATGGCCATCATTAACCAGCAAATTACGGAACAAGCAGTCTGTGGCATTTAGGTTTTGTCCTAGTTCTCAACTTTTATGCTTATCAGCTTCCTTCGATCGATACTCTTGTTTCCATTTGTTTCCGTAGATGAAAGGCGTGTGCGGGACATTCAAATGAAAATCTTACTGATTTCCACGTTTCCGCAAAAAGTCTTTTCTCATATTTCTCTCGCAAATTGGGACAAAAGTTGCTGGTTCATTGGTTTAAAAAAATATCAGCATGAGATTGGAAATGAAGAAAGGGGTATTATTTTCAAAAAGGTATGAAATCTGAAGGCGTATGCAAATCATGTATGTCAGGAATAATTAAATTTCGTCAAGCTGATTAGTTAGTGTAGATATGTACGTAGGTGGTGATTTTTATGTGTTCAGTTGGAGGTCTTTTTAGAGATTGCAATGTTGCCCTTCTTCCTTTAAGGATTACTGCTATGTACATTGATTATACAGATGGATGCTAAAGTCTGAAGTGGCAAATTTTTTAGTAGTGCTGACACTCTTCTCAACAACAAGCACAATATCTGTATGGTACAGTGTCAAAGTTTTATGATGACTATTAAGAAAGTTCATTTTAAATCAATTACTTGAGTGTCAAACAACATATTACCTTATTGATTGCGCAATGGAGGTCATGCACTACATGTGCTCTTTCTTCTCCATGATAAACTCCACTTATCAATGAAGTTGTCTGGCGCTAGCACCTTCTATCTGTAAATTACTTGTCGCCTACTATCTCCCACTTTTTCAAATCACTTTTTACTCTTTCCCAAGGAGTTTGAGTAGCAACATGGTTTTCTAATTAAAAAAACACTATTCAAATTCCATTTTTAGTGAACAGCCCAACTATTAAAAATAAGCTTTGAATGGTTAACGAGTTGTTTTGTTTCGGTTCAAATAAATGTCACAATGTCATATTATATAAGCTTAAAAATTGGCGTAAGGAAAACCATGTAATTAGCATATTAGCGTCTCATCATGACGATTTTAATCACATTTCTATGAACTGGTCGATGTCAAATGTCAAAATAACAATGCAAGTCTATCTACATGACGCCTCCTCAATGTCATAACGTGGAAAATCCTCGTTAAAATCTATCAGGTAGGACATGGAACAACATTCCTACCATTTTTTATGCGCAAACAATCGTTTGATAGGTACATCAGATAATGAGGATGACAATATAAAAAAATAAGATAAAGTTGACCAGACTGGACCACTTTTTTTCTAGACAAATAGACAATGCTTTTCTAGTTAACCGAGCGTAAAGACCTGTATTTTTGTATGAATTTATAATTAGATTAGTACGCATTTCATTAATGCACTTGATAAATATCCCAATTCAATTCTATTCTTAGAATATGTAGGAGTATCCAATCTATTTTCGGAGACAATACCACTTATACCACCTCCCCACCTAGAATTTTCCAGTTGAGACAGGATTTGTCCAGTTGAATTCCCATTTGTAAATGTCCATCTACCCTTAAGATTACGTAAAATAGTAAAGTCAAGTTCAATGCCACGCCATATATGTCTTGTTTTGTATTCTTATCTGGCTCACTTTTTTTGTTGCATAAGAGCCCTATGCAGATTTCAGGTTTTCTAAATTTATCTCTCATTTATTTGCATCTCCTCAGTCAACCGTGTTGACTCTCCTCCTTTTCCTTGCTTGTTCTTCTAAACAAGCCCATTAAACAAGAATTTACTCACTTCATCCAATAGATGAAATGGAGCAGGAGTGATGATGACGATTTGCCACTAGTAGTTTTGCCGACGACCAAGGTCTTTCTGTGGTTTTGCTTGGGCGGATGGTGGAGAATGTGAATTGAGATGATGAAGAGGAGAACGAAAGGGAAAATGCATGATAGTACGTATTCTTCACGAAAATGAGTAAAACCTTAACGTTCAAAGTAGACATCTTCTTCAGGTATATATATTTTCTTCCTTTGTGACAATACACTTGATTCATTACGAAACAAGAAACAAGCGAACGTGCTTTTCCTTCGGTTCGTTTCCATCCAACCGTACCATTTCCCTATTAAAATTCTCCGACTTACAATCTATACCAAGGAACCCTGTACTAATCCATCGCTGGAGTGAAATATTTAGCACTTTCAGCAAGAGAGCGCAAGATGTGTCTCCATTTTTAATTCATTTCGAGAGTCGTGATGTGAAAGAAGATTTATGAGGAGGGAGGGAGAGAAAAGGTGATTCCGTAAAAGTGGATGGCTCCTTTTTTCTATCTGATTGGAGTCTCATTCTCATTTGTGTGAGAATACCAGACAAACCTTTCAGCGTGCTGGTGTTAAGAAAACGAAAATATTTTGCATGTTTAGCTACGGTATGCAGATGCATCTCAAAACAGAAGCTGTTATTAAGACATTCCCATTTGGCAACTTGGAGAGTGATAAATTGCAAAGTTTTTGCTCTCATACTTGCATCTTCTTTGAGTTTTAAACTTTTAGATGGAGGGTGTAAGCTGCACAAAAAAGGAATGAATGGGGCATGTTTGTGCAAATTAGACTCTTGTAGATATACATCTATACAAGGATTTTTTTTGCAAAAGTCCATACTACAAACCATATAGCACAAGTTATTGTGTTCTGTTGTAAAAAAAATGTTCTGAACTGCATTCCAGCAGCAGTCAGACTTCACATGTGAACTGCAAGTGGTAATGTACATGTAATAAATATATGCAAAAATCCTTTTATCATTTTTCCAACAAGACTAGATTTGGGAATGAGTCAGGCTAATTTAACAAGATTCCAGTCATCTCACAATTACATAGCTTGTTAACGAATTTTTTGTTGGTCTCATGGTCGGCAGTGTCATTTATACAATCTGACATTATATCAATTCCTTTGCCATCATCATATCACACACAATTTGGCAGCTGTAAACTGTGAAAACCTTGAATAGGGATTTTCTTTCTCCCCTTTTGGGAGTCATTCAGGTGGCAATAGGACAAATGAAGATGGACACGGATTCGGTGGAAAATCCTTGAAAATGGCATTCATCTCCGGGACGTTTGAAATAATCAGGGGGAGAGAATTAAAAGAAAGAAACTTTGATATTGCATATCATCAGCACATCATGCCCTTGTCATTGTCACTTTTGTCAAAAACTTTAATCCTATTTAGCACACGTGCACTGACTCTACTCTATTAATAGATTAAAATGTTACATGTTCAGCGACTCAATAAAAAGGCGACGGATTCAAATCTTAATTCATCAAGACGAACCGGAATAGCAGACAAATAATTGAATACAAAGTGGAAAGCTTTTTTCCTCTCTCACTAATTTCAATTGACGTTTGTACCACAGGGCTAAATCAAAGTTTTCTCAGAATATCCATAAATGCTTTTTTATTGGTAGATCTCTCTCCTGCTATATACCATACAGCGTAGTCATTCTCGTAACATCTATATAATCATCATTAAACTCCCAACATGTGTCGCTTGTGCCGTAAAAAAAATGATTTGGCAAGGGAAAGGCTCATAGACACGGCTCTTGTTTTCCAGATGATGACGATCTCTCAAAGCTTCATTTTCTTTTTTACGATGTTTATAACCACAAAGATTGTAAAACCTCATGACAGGCTGAGTTCCATCTTACCTGAGTTTTCCCACTGACAAAGTTCCCTCTGCTGTCACGTTACGTTCAAATTGAATGAGAAAACCGAGCAGCATTCATTCACCCCTCTGCCTGTGCCTATAGTAAATATAGGAGGGGAAAGGGGAGTGTGGGTTGATTCGGTAATAATAATATCTACCTTCAAATTACCCGTATAATATTTTAAAGCGGTTGCAGATGCCGCTTTAGGTAGAAGACGTGGCTGGTGAAGCAACGTCTTGAAATATCTTTTCTCGCTGCTGTTCATGTACAAAGGCGAAACGGCAGTGATTTTCAAGCATATTATAGACTCGTAACGAAACCAGTAGTCGTAAAGGTTTTGCTTGGAGTGACAATATAAAATGAATTTTCCTACAGGCTTGGTCCATTATCGTAGTAATCATCATCAAAAGACGACCATGCAAACTGACATTAGCATCAAGATTTTTTTTCTCTCCGAGAAGTGCACTGCACTTAGCTCATTTCATATAGTGTAAAGTGTCATTACTGGAAGCAAGTTCCTCTGCAATATACACTACGCTATTTATATTCAATGCCACCAACAATGTAAAATGTGATGTGATGGTTTATTTTATATCATGCATGTGGATGTGGATAAAGATGAGGTGGCTGACGAGAAACAAAAAAAACCGCATACCGAATTGAATCCATTGAATTGATATATGCGAGTGTGATACACAGATAAAAGGAGGAGAAAAAAACGTCTCACGAATCATTATTATAACATCACACTCTCTGATTCCAGGTGACGCTTTCTTGCCTCTTCTCAAGAAGTTCATGGTCCTCTCTTTTTGATCGTAGGAATTCTTGCACAATTACCAATCTTTTTTAGTTTTGTGACTGGGGTAGAACGCAGCACTCATTCATAGTCACAGAGATCATTCGTAGAATTGCATACACTTTGCTGAGAATGAGTGATAATGACAAAGTTGTCTTTGGAATGCTTGGAACAATTACTCACTTTTTGAGGTTACAATTCTGTCTCAAAGAGAATGAGGTAGACGAGTAGACAAATGGTTGGTCTGCCTGCCAGATGTCATTCTTGGAGTGTTTCTAAGAATTAAGATGGCTACTTTCCTTAAGTTAAAGAATTGTGTCATTTCACAAAAGATTAGAGACGATTGTCATATTTTTTGTGGAGATTAATTCATTGTTCCAGAGAGAGCAGGTAGTCATATTAGAGTTTTATTGCTGGACAGCTAGTTTGTCTTATTTTTTCTTGATTCCAATAATTTGGTCATGAAATATGGAAGCTAATTTTCATTGAAATATGCATATCTTTATCGTAGTATCAGATCTGATGGTCATAGCTATTAATAACATTTTTGATTTAGAAGGAATTGACGCAGAAGTATAACTACTAAAAGAATCACAAAAACAACGGTTGTCTTTCGTTGGCGATCGGATAAAATTAAGTTTATATTTGACACATATCCCGTACATTGCTTTACCCTTAATACGATTCTAGATTAAGAACAATTAGCATAATATCAATTAAAAGCACCGGCATCAATAAACAGACTTTTGTAAAGATTTCAAGATTTAGTGACCAGACCTTTTTTTACCACTTTACATTTTACATGATGCAAACTTCAGTATGGAATATTTAGCTCCAGTCCACTCAACCAGAATGAACCGGTTAACAAATTCAAGAATTGTTTTTCAATTGTGTATTACAGTAATTGTTGATTAATAGGGATCCCTCTCTTCTTTGCCTTCTTTGAGTTTTTATCTTTTCATCATTACAAGCATTCCCAGCTGTGAGTTTTACACCAGATTTGTTTGTTGCTTTAGTTCTGGCAGTTTCTTTTTTTATCGCTTTATTATGCCTTTTAATGGAACAGAAGGTAGACCAGAAAACAGCTTTAATTCAAGGGTAATTAATAGATCAACTTAAAGTTATGCAGGATAAAACAGTCTCTGAATGTGTGACCACTCATTCATTCACAGTTGTACACCTAATATGCACAGCAATATACTAATGACCATGAGAGAGTTTAAACGAGTTCAGTAAAAATTGCTCCGGCTCCATTTCCATTCGGCGACTGCTATTCTGGCGCTAGTGGATCCTTGAAGCTGGAAAAAATATTATGCACAGAGTAGTCTTCTACTTTAGCCTTCATTATTCAAATAAATTGCGTTCCACACTCGCACCTTAATCACTCCGTACACCACAACCAGTGGCTTAAGCAAACCATTTACGAGTTTCCCTCTAGTTATGTAATAAGAATGAGCTATGCAACCACACAGCTACCTCAATTTACGCCTTATTCAAAGTCTCTACTTAAATTATTATAAATTATCAGCTAGGTTTTTGTTCTCCAGGCTTGAGAAATGTGATTATTGTCTGATGATGATGATGATGATGATGATACGTGAATGTATTATAAATTCAAACCTGGCGAGGAACTTCCAGTTCCAGTGTTTACTTCGTGAATCTTCTTTTTCTTTCTGGTTGATTGCCAGTTGTGCCGACCTTAATGAGTCAGATGAGCAAAAAAATATAAAAATGAATTATTTGCATAAAATAATAATAGTATTGGTCACTTTGCAAAGTTGTAAACTGGTTGGCACTAGAACAAGCTTTTGACTGGGAACTTGTTCGCATGTAAATATTGACATGAAATAAGGTACCTGTAGCGTGCAATTTTTGTGTGATAGTCAACTTCACTCTAAAAAGGTGGTGAACTCATATGTATATTATGCTGGTTAAAATTATATGTTTATATTTTGACACGGAATATAAAAAAAATACAAAGTATGGCAGTTTTAATTGTGGTAATAACAATATTTGAAAGTGAGCATACAACCTTGATCCCATATTACTTTCGGTCGTTTGCAAACATATATATTGATCTAAAAGTAATGGCATGATATTGTATCCTTGTATGATCTTATAATAAATCCTGCTTCGCCTGACACCATTAACACAGCTTATGTCACCAACATGTGGATGTCGGGATATGTGCCCGGATTGCCAAACACCAACTAAATTTTATTTATTTCTGGACAACAATCATTACCGGGAAAGGTGCCAAGGGGAAGGATTCAATTTTTGCAATGGTCATTTCGAGGAATTTTACGGTCCTTCCCGCTGACACTTTTTGACACCCTTTCTATGTATTTTGTTAAAGTATTATGGGGCTACTTTGCTAAAAAAAATCACTTGGAATTACCACCCTTCTATCCATGCCCGTTGCTTAAAATGTTGCAAAAGTGTTGATATTCGTGTAGGAAACGTTGATGAGCTTGTTAGTCCGTCTTGGAAAGTAGCATTTAACAAGGTATTGTCGTTATATTATCAGAGTATTACTTTGGGGAAAACCATTACAAGACTTTTTATGCCCCATTCCTCCTCCCAATTTTCAACAACCAGAGAAAACTATTAGTGTCTACCATCTTCTCACAAAGTTTGTTTTTATTGCCCACACAACTCACCCAAATGTTTGTAAAGGTGGCGAATATAAGAAGGTGAGGTAATAAAATGGCAGCCATTATGGAGACAATGTGGGGTAATAAGATGCCCTCCTTAAAATCCCTATTAGAGGAGTGGACATGACAGAATGGGAAAAAATTACAGCTAAAATTGCTGTGTTCTCTGGATGAGAAGAAAGGAGAAATAGAATGTTCGTTGGGGAAACATTGGAGTGGAAAATTTTGGACGCATTTCAGGAAATTCGTTTGTTCCTTCTAACAAAACTACAGTGGTATTCTCAGGAAAGAATAAAGCATCCTTACTGGTAACTGGCCTTCTAGTCTTCTTCTTAGATCAGAAATGAATGAAGAAATGTTTCTTTGTATTGTTCAACAATTGGGTCAATTTTTTTTGAGAAGAACGCTTGGAAAGGAATCTCGGAAAGGTTGATGTTTGATGTTTTTTCTCACTAGAGAATATTTTTTTTTGGCTATCTCGTTAAAAATCATCATCATTTTCATGAAACGGAAGGAAAGCAGAAAATAAGTAGAAGAAAAATTTGATTTTTTTTAAATACAAAGAAAAAACTTTTTCCAGAAGCACGAACGAAACGTAATGGTTTGTCATTGTCACGTCCGCCTTTTGTAAGTTAAAGGGATATAATAGTTAACATTAAAATATAAGGCAATTTTTCAGCTAACAAGTGCACTAAAAGTAGTTAAAAGAGGAAGCAATTTTTAAGCAGTTTTTCTCTCTCAAAAGTATCTCTAATGAAAGCAATATTTCAAAAATAATAATTTCCTTGTTTCATTTTACAGCCGAAAAAAGTCGACGATGAGGAATCTGGACCCGTTTTGAAAGGAAAAGTTGTAAAGTTTGGATGGCTGGAAGGAGTGTTGGTAAGTGATTCAAAGAATTCTTTATTCCAAGAACGCTAATTATTCCTCGTTCTTGGAAAATGTAAATATGCAATTTTTACATTAAGGTTATAATCCTCTATAATATCTAACCATGTTTCAAACTTTTTTCTTCCTTTTTGTGCAGATGAGATGCATCCTGAACATTTGGGGTGTCATGTTATTTCTCCGACTGTCGTGGTGTATAGGACAGGCAGGGGTTTGTAAGTGAATGAGAAAAAACGAAACTTTCTTCTCCATATTTCAAATTTTAAAAACTTATTCGAGAAAGAAAAGTTTAGAACGAAATTGTTGGAAAAATTTCCTGTAAATAAATGAAGAAGGTGCTAATGATTATCATGTTTAAATTGTTTATACAGTAGAAGGATTTCTTCTCATCAGTTTGGCCAATTTGGTAACATTCATCACGGCATTTTCCATGTCCGCTGTAAGCACAAATGGACAAATTAAAGGAGGTTTGTGAATTTATCTCATTGCTGAAAATTTAATTATCAAATTTTAATTTGTAACGTTACATTCAAATATATTCCTTGTAATTACAGGTGGTATATACTACATGATTTCTCGGTCTCTGGGGTAAGTTCAGATAGAAAATAAAGCTAAAAGATATTCACCATTTCTTAGGTTAATCGCTGTAAAGCGTAACTTAAAATGTGGTTGATTTTTAATTCAACTTTAGACCAGAATTTGGAGCTGCTATAGGACTCATGTTCACAGTAGCGAATTCCATTGCTGTGTCTATGTACATTGTCGGTTTCTGTGAGTCAATAAACGATTTGCTCAGGGCTAATGAGTGGGGTCAAATTATAGACGGTGGTTCTAACGACATTCGAGTCGTTGGCGTTGGTGTACTTATCGCAATTCTCGTTCTTGCCTTTGTCGGTATGGAATGGGTTACGAGGGTGAGTGCATCATTTATAAAAATCCACACGAATTCGTGCCGAAAATGAAATAACAGTAATTTTAAGGCAATTTCCTGTCTCTCTTTGGCCAAAAATAGACTCAAATGTTTCTCCTCGTCGTACTCGTTGCTGCCCAAGTTGATTTCATTGTTGGCAGTTTTATTGGACCTGTTGATAACGAAGAGAGAGCCAAAGGCTTCACAGAATATAATGGTACGGTATATAAAAATATTTTTCCTCTGTGTATAACAGCCAGTAAAAAGTATAATTAACTTTAAGATAATTAATTGCCTTATAATCAAAGTAATAATTATTAATTTTGACTTTCTCTTTCCAGCGAAAACATTTGCGACAAACTTTTGGTCCGATTATCGTACAAACTATGGAGAAGGTGATGGTGAGCAGCAAGGCTTCTTCTCAGTATTTGGTGTCTTTTTCCCTGCCGTCACAGGAATTGTCGCTGGTGCCAACTTATCTGGCGATCTTAAGGATCCTGCTAGTGCTATCCCAAAAGGTAAAGTGCTTCACGGAGTTTTTCAACAAATACCATTAACATCACTTTGTTCTCCTTATTTTTCTGACTTTGCCATTTTATAAAAAAAAATCAACTTCTACCATGTATATTTTTGTCCAGGCACCTTGCTCGCTATTACAATCACATATGTCACCTACATCGCGTATGCTCTTATGATGGGAGGTTGCGCACTTCGAGAAGCTACCGGCAACGTGACTCAGTACGAAATAGGGTTGACTTTTAATGAAACGTTTGAAAAACCTGAAGGCTTTTTGATGTTCGATGATTGCAGAAATGGAGATCAAGTTTGCGAATACGGGATGTTGAACTCTGCACAGGTATGTGAGCACGAAGAGGGAAATCTTCTTTACTTGTGAATGCACTTGTGGCTAATAATGTAGGAAAAAGTTACGCCTACGCTGTACTTTATTTTGAACTTTATGACAAAACTATTAATAGGTCATGGAGTTGATTTCCTCATGGGGACCTCTGATTTACATGGGTTGTTTTGCTGCCACACTTTCCTCCGCTATTGCTAGCTTGGTTGGAGCTCCAAGAGTTTTCCAGGTTTGTTGTAAAGAGATTGTATATCATGTTCTTTGGGTAGAAAAAAAGAGCTCATAAAGTGGGAAATAAATGGCTGTCTCATGTAAAAATATACGCAGGCACTTTGCAAAGATAAACTTTATCCTGTGATCCATTTCTTCGCGAAAGGATACGGTGCGAATAACGACCCTATTAGAGGATACATGTTGGTATTTTGCGTCGCTCTCGGTTGTTTGCTTATTGGTAAGTCGAGACAGTATACACCTATGCTTATGCCTACTTTTATCCATTCTTCGGGAACAAACTTAATTCCGCTTGTATATCGCCAGTTTCGACGTGGAATATCTTTATGAAGGTTTATTTATGTTACACGAGCATATTTTCTATTTTATTGTTCACAGCTCCACTTATCGATTTTGCAAATCTCATTGTCAAAAACTTGTCCCTTATGCTTTGCGCTCAAGTTGTGAAGGTGAGCTCCTCATTAGCCGAAAATTTTAATGACATATTCGACTACTTCGTTAGTACCATGAAAATAACTTAAGCTAGCATCCAGCTTTTTTGTTCTCTCTACATATTATCTCAACTTTAATTACTTGTCTCATTTAATGAGTTTCCTAGCTAGTTTAGAAAACATACAGTTGACGTTTGCAAAGCATGCTGCTCCCCTTATATGAAATACAAGCTTCGTCAATTTCTTTTGTGTACATTGTCCTCTCAAATATTGTTATGGCTTGAGAGACAGAAAGCTCTCTCTCAACCACAATAAGCTTTTCGATTGAAGTACAGGCTTACAAGTATTAAAATTAATTACCGGAAAATATAAAATAAACTTTATTATTTTTAGCCATGCTCACAATGTGAAGTGCTCACAGGTATATAGACGTTTTGGCTAAATGAGATTGAAAAGGAAGGGAGAGAGAAAATGAGGACAAAGTACTTGTACAATTTCTGCATCGAGCAAATTTCCAAGAGTTACTTTGTCCGGAATACCTTTTTCCAACAAGAACTCACCCACTTACCATTTTCAAAGGGAGGTTTAAGCCAGTGAATTATTTGAAATGGCAGGGACAATTTATACTAAAAATGTCTCGTTTCAGAAATAATTATTGTTTTTTCCCTTCCATTCTCCATCTACAAAATACCCTTATACATATGATGCTCCCATTTGTAAAAAGTTTGTTTCTTTTTTAGGGCCCTTACAACCAAAAGGTACGGAATACTCTTACAAGTCAAGCCTACAGCTGGCTTGCTAAGCACAAGAAGAAGGGATTTTATACGTTGATTGAAGATGAAAGTTTTGAGAGGGGATGCAAATCCATTATGCAAATCTGTGGTCTAGGAAAGCTCCGACCGAATATGGTCCTTTTAGGCTACAAGGGAGACTGGCTAAAAGGGAACCGACAAGAACTCAAAGAATACTTCAACGTGATTCAGTAAATCCCTAATTATTACTCTTATTTAGCATTTTCCTATGAGTGACTCTGCAGCTTTGCTTATACAGTCGAGTGTAATGTTGGTGACACAATGGGGAAAATAAAAGTTTTCCAGTAACAGAATGATACTAGCCTCCTATCCCTTCCGCCGGGAGGAGAGTTTTTACAGAGGATTTCATTCCAGCAATTACTAAAACTGCATGCTCTTTAATTCCCTTTTACAGTGAAGCTCTGGACATGTACTTGGCTGTTGGTATTCTCCGAGTTCAAGAGGGATTAGATTACACTGGCGTAATTGAAGAAGAAGACCAAGTGACTCCTCAGCAGATACTTCTTGACATGAAGAAAGACAAAGGAATTGTTAGGAATCAATCTGAAAGCCAGTTGTCGCACGGTAAGAAAGTGTTCAGAATTAAAAAGGACTAAGGAAATTAATTGAATTGGATGACTACACGAAGCATCATAACGCATAAGGATTGATACTATTTCAGCTAAAAACTTTACGAGTCGCTGTCTTAAAAATTAGATTTTTCAAGTACAATCTCTGTATTTACAAGAAAGCAAGCTTTTTGGGGGATGTTGAGACTGTTGAAAAGCCTATTTGCGAAAATAGCATTAAGAATTATTGCAACCAAATGTTGTTTATGAAAATGCTTCAATAATTTCTTGTCTATTTTTTTGTTGTAAAACTTGTCGCTGACTCTGCCATGGTTGGACTTTTAAAAAAATAATGTAATCTCGGTGTACATTGACACGTACGCATTATAAATGTGAAATGGAACGTGTGCGTTACGTTGCTGCAGATTCAAGAAGTTTAAAATCTGCGTTTCTTTTCATTTCGGCTTACACGGTGCTGATGGGTGAGTCAGTTGGATCGATCGTTAGTTACAGAGATTGAGCACTTTTCTAAATTATTTTTCTTGTTGTAAAATTAATACAGCATGTCAACTGTTGTGTGACACTGATTTCAAGAGTGTGCAAGATTGAAAAGTGTGTGTGTATCGTAGAAAAACCTGTAGAGCACATTATGGCTCAATGATTGCATGTTAGAGCTTCGCTGAAGCGAAATATTATCACTTTTCAGCTAAGCAAATTTTCGTTTCGGTTGCTTTCATCCTTTGTTGGTTTTACTGCATCAGTACACTCATATTGAGTATTTGTTTTGAAGGTGTGTCTTACTTCACAAAAGTGGTTGTGCATGAACCTCTAATTTGTTTTGAGAATGCAGATTTTTTTTGTACGTAGCAAATCCAACCAAAAACTAATATCATCAAGTTTTATCAAGAGTGCACCCCACCACTCCAAATAATTTGTATTGTTTACATGGGAAAGTTGTTGATGAGTATTGATTTTGTTTTACAAGATGGTACCAGCAGTGAAGCCAGTAGTCCACCGTCATCTCCTAAAATCGAGAGAGCGAATCCAGCAGGGCCCACACAAAATTCACACAATTCCGTCCTTGGAGTAAAGAAACGTCAGCGTAAGCAGTCTGCTTCCGGATTTTACTCTGGTCCTGGCGGCGTGACTCTTCCCAGGGATGTTTTGGCGAATGTGACTCAATTCCAGAGAAAACAAAAGAAGGGAACGATTGATGTTTGGTGGTTGTATGATGACGGTGGTCTCACCCTTCTCATTCCATATATTCTAACCACTCGTTCCCAATTTTCCGGCTGTACTTTGAGAATATTCTCCCTTTCAAGTAGAAAGGATGAGTTGGGACGTGAGCAGCGAAAGTAAGTCGTGTCAAGGAAATAAGACTAACTTGTCCATGAGTACCTGTGAGGATGATGATGATGCAGATGTCATACAAATGGAGATTGATATGCAAAACTTGTGATATTTTTTGCAGCATGGCAGCCCTCCTGTCAAAGTTCCGAATTGACTACAGCGATGTGATTGTCATTCCCGACATCACCAAGAAAGCCCAGGAGAATACGAAGAAAGAATTTGATGCTCTGATAGCACCTTTCAAATCTGAAAACTCAGATGACGGTACTAGCATCACTGACGCGGAGTTGATGGCTCTTAAAGAAAAGACAAATCGACATCTTCGACTTAGAGAGCTTCTCTTAACGCATTCCAAGGAGTCGACGTTCATTGCTATGTAAGTTCTTCTTTTTTAAACGTATACTTTGCGATTTGCAATAGAATAGAAATTTGGGCGAGGAAAGTCGCAAATTTAAGAATTTTCAGGAATAAAGACTCTTCTTCTCTCTGTTTAGGACTCTTCCTATGCCAAGGAAAGGAACTGTTTCTGCTCCTTTGTATATGGCTTGGTTGGAAATGATGACCAAGGGAATGCCACCGTTCTTAATTATCAGAGGAAATCAAACCTCCGTCTTAACATTTTACTCTTAAAATAGGAATAATATTTAGGCATACAAAATGTATTATAGCTTTAAATAAATATAGATTTAATTATTATGAAATTCCGAGTAGTTTAAAATGCATCGGGAGAATTTCATCTGTACCACACACGTAGACCGTGCAAATGTTATGAGATAAAGTGTTAGTTTCAAAACCGACAACTTGCGATTGACATTGTTTAAAATGAACGAGACTAAAACAATTAATAAGTAATATTTCTCGAATTCCTCCTTATCTTGTCTCTTCGCAGGAGGACGGATAACATTCCAGTCTAGCCTACCTTTTTACTAATACGTGATGTATATAGCATATCAGTGCAATTATTTTTAAATGTTCAATTGCATTTATTTTAATTTTATCACCTGAATTTTTAAAATCAGTGCAAATAAAAATAATTTTAGTAGTACATAACTCTTGTGAATGTGAAAGATATCGCACAAATAGGAGCGACGGGTATGAAGCAGCTGTAAGCTTTACTTTAGAACTTTAGCTTTAAAATAGCTCGCAAACTTTAAATTAAGCTTGAAACGGTGCTTTGAAATGCAAAATAAATCATAATAGTATTTTTTAGAATTAACTCACTTTCTCAATTTAGGCAGTTAAATTTTCCCACCTGATTGGTATATAGTTCTATTAAATTATCTACATCATAAAATTGTGTACACAGCAGAAACAATGCAATTAAATTGGAATCTGATCTCCCTTAGAATACTGTTGTACGTAATTATAATAGTAAAATTCAGGTTTCATTCTTAACTACTTTTTAAATAGAGGGCAAGTGGAAGTGGCGGATGTTTATCTGCTGGCCTTATTGAATTTGGAAAAGTTCAAAATTCCTTTAACGTCCTCGAATCCGTTAAACTGACAATGAATGTAATGTAAGATAAACCATGTGCTCTTCCTAATCAAGTGCCTCTAGCAAAATCCTAGTTTAATTTTGGTGTGATATAGTATGAAAACATTATGTGTTGTAACTTGTAACAGATATTCACAAAATATGTTATATGATCTGTTAGAACACAATCATTTTTTGTCAAAAAAAATGTCCGTAAATATTCTAAATTTTGACAGTTACAAAGAAATCCTGTGTAATAACCTAAACACATGTGGATGTGGTTAATACTGTGAATCTATAGCATTCTATGCTGTTTCGAGTGCAGTTATTGAAGTGATAATATTTTATGGTAGTAGGGCATCAATGGAACATACGACGAAACTGAAATATTATTGAAAGCGTAATATCTTCCAATTTATGTTAAACGTTATACTGTAAACTATGTACATACATGAAAAACTGAAATATTTATGACGAGATATTCCCAGAGAAAGTAAAATAAAAGTAAGAAAATACGAAAGTAGCTAATGCGACGATACAAACTTTGTTTTTTTATGAAGTTGACCATTTCCGGAAACTGAGGTTTGGAATGCCCTACGTGATTAGTGGTTTTGAGGCTTGGAAGCTTTGCATTTTGTTTAAGTCAAAAGTTTAATTGGAGCTAAAAGGCTTAAAGAACTTTTATCTCCTTTGAATATTGCTGAGTTAAAATGAGTACGACGTGCAATGAAAAACTTGTAGTATACAAAGCCGATATTTTAAGAACACTTTGCTACGTTGACGTTGCAGCGCATCTTCTTTCCAGAGGTATTATATCGATGCCCGAACATCGACAAATATTGGCTCTATCAGATGAAGTTGCGAAGGCAGTCAAGTTATTGGAGGTCTTGTCAACAAGGTTTGATTTATTTTCATTATTTTCAGAATTTCTTGTGCCAACCATTTCATTTAAAGTTCAATCTTGAGAAAAATTAATATTTTATTTATAGAGAAAATTCAGCCAAGCATCTCATCGATGGGATGAAGGACTTGACCTTGCATGGAAAGTATCAAAACTTGATTAAAATGTTAGAAATATAAACTAGCAACATAAAATTTCTCAAGATTTATATAGGGCATATAACTCTATAGCGTTTTATACTCATCATACAAGTTTTCATTTGGTTATAATAAAGTATTTGTATTTCTGAGTAACCCTTACCCGGAAGAGGTTAATGAAATCACGTGAGAAGCATACAACAGCGTATCTCCTTTTTGGAATTTTCGTGCATCATGATTTCAGCAACGCAGACATGCACAGATTCACATACAACATATACAAGTACTTCTCGTTATTTCCTGCCCCTCTGGGAAAACATTAAAAAAAACGTGAAATGGAAAGAAAATGAAGAAAGCATGTCAATGACAATTACTCATCACATGAAGATAATTGATGACAAGCTTGTCAGCAAACATTTCTAACGAGGGCGTGATGTGCAGAGTACAACTTTAAATTGAAAATCTGCTCATATTATTCATAAATATAAATATCTTCCATTCATGATCTTCCCGTTTCCTTTTTAATGCATAGGCATAGGTGTTATACATGGGTGGTGTCATGTAAGTCAGTGGCATAGTCTTTACTTGGAATAGAATACTTGTCTCTTTATAGTTGGAGGGTGTGAAACTAAAAATGGTTCGGGTGTGTTTGTGCCAAAGTAAACTTTGAACAAAATTCGTTTTAAAACCCGCAGAAAACAAGTGACAACATAGTGTTCTACATTACAAATTGAGCTGGACACATGGAAAGTCACCCTTCTAGTGAGAAGCAAATTCTAAAGAGATTTTCTGTGCCCTGTGTCATCATTCGTTTCACAGTGTTTAAAAAATACATGTGAGCTTGGGTTTCGTTTGAGGCTGTCTAATTTATGTAGGAGAAGCTAAGCATGTTTAATTAACGTGCAATCAGATGAGATCCTCGGTAACACAGAAAATTTAAAATCATCAACTTATCCTTTTTAATCTTTGTTAAGCGATGTTTGCGTAACAGTTTAATAAAAAAAATGTTTTTTACAAAGTTTCCCTTACCAATCCAGAAAACTCTTTATAATCCACAGTGCAAATCCTGAAATGATTTATGCATCATAATCTAAATTACTTTTTAAGTGGGATCCAACATAAAATAAATTTCTTAGCTCTTAAATACTCTGTAAGATAAAATAATTATCAAACGTGATATGTGAATTAGAGCAAGCTTTAGTAAGAATTCTAAACTAATGGTCATCTATAATGGAATGTATTACGCAAAAAGTAAGGGCAACCCAGATCACCAGATAGTAAAACTCCCTTTCGCTAAAATGTATTGAACAAGCTGTAAAATCACATAAAATCTGTGATATCCTATATCTTATCGGGGTATCGAATATCATAATGATTCGCATGATGTCATGCACGGTAAACCTTTACTAGATCCATACTTCATACATTCAATCTCTTACCAAATGCATAAAGTAAAGTTACTGCAGCTAACACAAAGCTTGAGTGACGAGTGAGGGGCTGACTGACGCTGACGGTGTCAATTTACAGATAACACAAACATATCATGTTATCATCACATTACGTATTGCAGCAGCTCAAAAAACCTGCACAAAAAGAATCGCTATACTTTCCCTTCGTGCAGATTTGCCCAAGGTGGCCCATACGTCAAAGTTTAGCAGCAAGCACTAAGCAAACACTGGAATGGAATGTCAAAATTTATGCATGCTGATTGCTGATATAAATATTATAATAATCCCGCAAACTCTTTGAGACCCCACTAAAAGCGATATAGAATGACTGAAACGTAAATGATAATCTTTCTTCATCGGCACACAGCAACATGTAGATCGCACACACAGAAACGAGAATGAATATAACACTCTATTCAGTGAGGCAGAAAGCGTAAAAATTTGTAATTCTGGCAAACCACCCAAAAAATTCATATAGTTGCGAAAAGTATAATATTTATACACATTTCCCCCAGTCTACAAATGAAGAAAGGCGAAATAACATGGAGAAGTGAATGTGGAATGAAATGAAGGCCACGAGAAAGGATTTAAAAGCTTAGCATAAATAGGCTTCCCAGAAGCAACGCACTTTGTCGTCGTTAGTGAATGGGGAGGTGGATTCACTGGCAATTAGTGTTCTCAATCTTTTTTTAACAGACGACAACACTGATTATGTATCTTAACTCAATAGTCATTCGGTATATGAGCGTAGTTGTCTCCTCAACGTCGCATTCTCATCATCGGAACTGGAACGCATATGTGGTATAACTTTTTCTGTGTCGGATTATATTTTGCTTATTCTTCTCATCCCATATTTCAACTTGTTCCAATACCATTTGATGTCAATATTATCAACTCATACAAGTTTTAGTGAGAGTGTTGGAAACTTGGGTGCAAGAAAGTAAACACATTTGCATTTTATCAGGCTTTTGCTCCTTTCTCTCATTACTTTGCAATTATCAGTACACCAAGCTAAGGAAAATGGAGGGTAATCACGCGCTAGCTACATTGAGATCTTATATTATCGAGGATTTAAACTACAGGCATGTGGGCGATTATTTGGTGAAGCAGGGTTTAATTTCACAGAAGGAGGATTTTGAAATATTTCAACTTGTTGGAAAATCAAGAATTGTGAAACTTTTGAATTATATATGTACCAGGTAGGGCTGTGATAATAATGACTCTTTATGAGAACTGTTTTATGCATGCCGGTTTTATATAAATTAGTGTATCAAGTTTTATAATGTGTAAAATACTATATCCGTTTCAGGCCAGGAGCAACTCGAGAATTAGTGAATGCTATGAGCCAACCTACATTTCATAACTTATATAAAGACCTGATTTACAAAATTGAAAGCATATCAAATCCTACGTCACCTCGGTCTCCGGTTACACCAAATGGACAGGCTAAAAGTTTCTTTAATGGAAATGGAGTTCAAAAAAATAGCACCACTGAAAAATCGGGTAACTATGTTTTCCTTGTTAGCAATGTTAGCATGTATATTTGCTTTCTTTCACCCCATGATTTTATGATTTCTTGTTGGTTTGAACTTCAGTGGAAAGAAGACATTTCAATGACCTCGTGAAAACTTTAAAAACGGATATCCTGAAGTGGAAGTCTTTTTATGAAGCACTAGACATTGATCCAGTGGAAATGTTTTCAACGACACAGAAATTGCTGAAAGGTGACATTCAACCAGCAGAAGCATACAGAGATGTGTTGGACACATGGAAAGAAATACATGGGAGGAGAGCAACTTTTGCAGTGTTGGATGATGTTCTTAGAAATCAATTGAAATGGAAAGATGCTGCTGGTCCGACGAAATTATAACAATTTTTTACAAACCGTTTATGACAAAATTTGAAAACATAAGTTACCCGATTTTTTGAACTTTCCAGATGAAATAAGTGAGAGGTATTGGGACTGATTTATGCCAATCAAAGGCAAATAAGCTCAAGAAAATGCCGGAGAATAAGTTGTTGGAACATGCTATTTACGCCTTACATGAGTAAGATGGTTAACTGATTAATAATTCGACACACTTGATTGGAATAATCATTTATTGGTCAATCTCAATTGAAAGAATTCTTTTGCAGTTAAAAATAACAGTGGCTTAAATGTTTTTAGTAACGGTACGAAATGTTTTTAACCAATAGGTATGATATATGTATGATAATTAATAATTAATATTAAACTATTCAAACTAGGTAAAGCTATATATTATACAAGTACATTCATTAATGATTTTAAGTACTGAAAGTAAACACCGGCACAGTAACCAATACTTGTTCAAGCATTTTTTTAAAACTTTTATGACCTACCACGCCGTATGTTAAACGTTAAGTCTACATACAAACCTGGAACTTGTGAGATTCAATGATAATATTAAGAATTTTTCATTATTATCAGTGGTGAGATTGTAAATAGCTAAGGATTCCTTACACATGTGTCTCTTCTTTTCGATGTCTTTTTAAAAGTGGAATGATAAGTTATCAACATATGTCTTAAAGACCCGAAAGCAACGCGAGTTAGGTTGTAGAGGTTTGAATTTACGTTCGTTGCTTGTACGTGTAGATATATGTATTCCATGTGCGTTCTGGAAATCTTCCATACATTAAACCTAAAATATTTTCCGTGTAATTTAAATCATTTTTGAGTCTAAAAATACAGTGTTATAACAGATTTTATCGCTGTTTCCAGAAAAATAAAGTCTACTAAGACTACTTTTTAACTCGACTATAACGGTAAACATTAAATACTAACGTGTTTGACCAAAACGCATCATTTGTTTATAACACAAGACATTAATACTTGTACACTCACCGGACGTTTATAGAGAATACATTTATGTCCAAACAATCGTCAAACGAGCTCGAAAAAGCGATTAAGAGATTCTTGAAACAAGACATAATGTTTTAGGAATACTGATATGCAAGCAAAAACCTAACACATTAATGACTCGCTAATCATAAATGTACAACGATTAAAAGGTTACGAATAAAATGTCAACACTGATTGCTGATTTCCTCGAACGAGGAGGAATGGAGGCATGTCAAAAGTTAGCAGCTCCATCCAGGCCATGTACAAAGGTGCAGACACGATACCTTTCTTCGGCATTGGTAATGTCCTATAAATTTTGAAACAAATGAAAATAATAGAAGGCGAGCAAACGGTATCAGAACAAGTAACCAGCGCAAACTTTGAGCTCCGACTTACATAACTACCAAATCCGAACGCCGTGAATTTTCCATGACCAGCTCCCTTAATCTCATATGGCGGTTATTTTTGTCCTTCAAAGTAAGTAGTTCAGTTTCACTGATGTAGGTACCGGCTAGACCCACAAAATTATTTTCATTGAAAGCGTTTCTCTTTTAAGTTTTGTAGTTTGTTGCAATTAAGATATAGTTGTACCTTTCATATCAGTGCCTTCATGTTTGAAAGGAGCGATCATATTTTCAAAAAGCCGAACAGTAGTATCCTGTGGCTTTTTGTTGTAATCAGGAATCATAATTAGATCAGAGTAATCTATTCTGAACTTTGCTAACATTTCAGCCATTCTATAACACGATTTATAAAAATCTTCAATAATTTTTGTTGCTTGAGCCATTAAAATTAAAAATAAATAAAAGTATTACCTCCTTTGTTCCGCATCCAACTCGTCTTTTCGATTGGCCAAAGCAAAAACGCGAAGCTTGCAACTTGCCCAATTCGCTCGGGTATTGATGATATAAGGAAGGAGCAAAGTTAACCCACCATCATCATACAACCACCAAACATCTATCGTCCCATGCTTAAACTTCCTTTGGAACAGAGTAATTCGATCCAACACATCCTTGGATACTGCAGTTCCGTCGGTGTTTCTAAAATACACAAATCATGCATGCAGTTTGGTAGGCTGCGTATTTGTTATTTGGACGAGTGAAAATTTAAGATAAACTGTACTTGTATAAAGCAGCAGGATCTTTTTTGTGACCAGATTTCTTTTCTTTGTACTCAGGATTCTTGGTTTCTATCTTCGCATCTCCGGATGGTGTGATGTCGCCACTGCTAGCTGGAATTTTTAAAAGCCAATTCAAATTAAATTAAATTCATCGTTTTACTACAGCTCATCCTACGTCCTACACTACTCATACATGTCATTTCTGGTGGTCATGCAGAATGCAATTAGTATCATTTGTGTCTTATTTGAGAGCAAATATAAGAATTAGTAAATAGAAACTCAATCAAGACATGCAAGTCTACACTTTCAAGCCATTCATCAAACACACTAATACTCACAATATAGCTCAACTCCAAAAAATACAAACCTACTTTGTTAGTTACGACATGTGAGGTCAGTACAAACAGTAAACAATTTAACTATCATGGGTAAAAATACTAAAACGCAATAACAACATCACAAATCCAAGATGTCAAAGTGTGATACATGCTCCAGGGAAAGCCTATTGACACCGTAACTCACCACGGACAATATTCCAAACTCCTACACTAAGATAACGTCCAAGTTCTGTGCAGTCCGTGGGAGGCAGCCAGAGATCGCAAATGACGTGAGTATAAGGTTAAGTTATAACAAAGGTTTTGCAATCGCCTCAGTGTTATACAATTTGGGGGATCAATTTACAAAAGAAAGCATGATAATGCGAATCTGTACCTTGTGACATTTGTGATAACGATTGGTTTCGTGGAAGAGACTCATCCGAGGAGGTTTTGCTTTTGGTGATTTCTCCGACTTGGTTCGTTTCGTCGTTTTCACCATCTTCAAAGGTAACTTTCTTGCTAAAATCTAGGCCTTGCTCAACGCGAAGAACAGTTACGGAAATGTGTAGATCTAAAGACTTGCTAAAAGTATTAAATAAAGAATGCATCCTTGTGTGATTATGACAATGAATAAAACATAAAATGAAGTGTGGCAAACATGATTATTACTGGATCGTGTTGAAGTATTGTAAAAGCTCTTCCCTGTCGCTTGACTGCCAGTTTTGCTTGTAACCCATCAATAAGATATTTGGACACAGTTTACCAACTCCATAGGACTGAAGTAGTGCTCTTGCCCCTTCCTCAAAATCCATCTCGTCAACAACACAGAAGAAACCCTTCACTCGATTTGCACGAAGCCAATTCTGAGCCAAATGCGACAAGGTTGTTCGAGTGCGGTTGTTGAGATTACTCTGAAAATATGTTTGTTAAATAATTTTATAATTTCAGAATGAATGGTTTTAGTAACATACAGTAAACGAAAAATACCTTGACTATATGGCCACAGACTAGTAAAGACAGGCTTTTCGTTAACAAGTGGGCAAAGTCTACTAGTGGTGGACGAGAGCTTGGGAGACCACTTAGAACCAAAATCTGAGGTCGATAGTTTTTAACGTGATCATCTATGTTATTCAACTGCTGGACAGCAGTAAGCGCGTTTGTATACCTTTGTGCTTGAGTTGATGATCCCCAGTTTACCTCTATCGACATAAAGAAAATACCCAGAACATCAGATTAAGCTTTAATTCTACAAAATTAGCCATCATACTTAGGTATTTAAAAATACCCACCTGGTTTTTGATATATCACAATCAAGTAAAGACAGAGAATAGCAGCAAATGTCAAGAGAGCAGTTGTCCAACTTATAAGGAACATAACAGCGACACACAGAACAAAACCCACAAGACTTAACCACATGTTGTAGTACTGAAAGATCATGAAATGAGTGGCATAACTTAATCAATCAGTTACAGGATTCTTCAAATTCTTAATCTACTATTTATATGTAAGTACCCTAAAAGTGGGACGCCACCCTACAGGCTTAGCCAACGATGCATGAAATGTACTAAAATTGACAAGAGCATAGGCAGCCAAGAAGAAGTTCGAAATCAATGGTGCAATGTAATTCAACTCGGCTGTAAATTTTTATAAAAAGATGACACTCGCAAACTTCATGAGTACTTAATTATTATATAACTTGTCTTACAAACCTATGAGAATGAAGGCCAACGCCACAAAAAATGTTAAAACATATCCTCTAACTGGCTCATTATTCTTTCCATATCCTTTTCCGAAAAAATCTAAATATGGGTATAACTTATCGTTGCAAAGGGCCTGGAAAACTTTGGGTGCAGAGACAAGACTAGCTAATGCTGACGAGAGTGTTGCGGCAAAGCATCCAGCGTAAATGAGGGGTCCCCATGCAGCAACAAGCTCCATAACCTGAAAACTGTTCATTAAACCCCATTGACAACCTCCTTCCGGATCAGTAGTATTAAACGGACAGTCCCGAAAAGTAGTTGATAAAAACTCCCGGCTACTATCACTATTATTCATCGCCCATTCAGGAACTGTCCAATTCCCTGTAGCATCTCGGACCACACATGCTCCTACGATGACTGCAAAAAGCAGGTATGATGCAGTAGTTACCTTAAAATATAAATTAAATAGCAATTAAAATATAATAAATGAAGCCCGTAAGTGACAGAAGACAAAAACGTAATTGAAATTACGAAAATAGCTAGAAGAGTTCCTTTCGGGATCGCAGCTTGAGGATCCTAAGAAAGAAAAACGATAGATTATAAATCCACCCATACTCAAAATCTGACATCTATAAAAAATCAAGGGTACTTCTAAATCTCCAGAAATATTGGCGCCAGCAAGGATACCGGTAGCAGCAGGGAAAAAAATAGAAAACACGGAGAAGAAATTTTGGTCACCATCCTTAGTCATTCTGTAATCCGGTTGAAAATTTTCCAGAAACACGGATGCTGCAGACGATCCGTACATAATATTAAATCAAATATCAGCCAAAAGGACGTTTTCCAATTTACTCATATTCTCACCGTTAAAGCCTACAAAACCCTTAGAATACTCTTCATCACTTAAGGGCCCTATGAAGCTCCCAATAACGAAATCAATCATGGCTGCGACCAAAATAAACAGCAATCCAACTTGTGCCTACAATAACATGAAAGACCATGAAAATTATCCCGAAGTGTACGCAAACCTCAGTAACTAGAAGCTAATCTTACCGTTGCTTCCCACTCCATTCCAACCACCACAACACATGTTAGAATTACGATTGCGATTGTACCAATGATTCTAACGCTATTTGTGGGATCATCCACAACTTTTGTGTCCAAGCTCTTCAAAAGATCGACAAGAGACTCGGCAAATCCAACAGTGTACATTGCCACTGCTACCGCATTTGCCACTGCAAATATCAATCCTATCGAAAATACAATACAGGTGTGCTGGCTACATTAATTATATAGTGTATAGTATATAGTGAAAGATCAGCAAAATTAGGCTTCACATAACATTCCAAAAATAAACAACGTACAATAATTAAAAATGTTATGCCTATATCTCACCTATAGAAGCTCCGAACTCTGGACCCAGACTTCTCGAAATCATATAGTAGGTACCACCTTTCACATAAAAAAATCATTATTGCTTGAACCACAAACATCTATCTTGACATTTATAAACCGCTGCTGACATTTTATTATGCCATTTTCTTCAGCAAGCAGTGCAAAGTGCAATTAGGCATCCATTTCATCACCCAGAAAGCCGTAAGTGGATATTTGCTACTCAAAGCTAGCCATTGCATTCACCGTAAAAGGTATACCATGTCCTTCATTTTTAGGTCTACTTTGAGATGTATATGATCTTTAAGCAGACGATAAGCATAAGAAGGTAAAGTTTAAAGAAAGTAGTTAGTCGGAGGATTCTTAACCTTGTTAAAATCTGATATTGAAATTAGCAGAAAGCAAATCTTAATTTCAATTAATAAACATGCATAAACTACATTGCATTGTTCTAAAATGCTCTCCGCTGATACATACAAAGTAAAAGTAAATTCAGTTTTACTCATTATGACAAAGACAACGGCAAGTTGAGCCCAAAGCTTATGCAAGCAGATTCCATTATCATTACTGAACAAATCAATACAACACTATATATCGTTAATATCAATGACCCACAGGAAGACTACATTAAACACCAATTCCAGCCAGGCTCGGTTGTGGCGTACAGTACATTGATAGTGCAATGATTAGATGAATAGCCACAAAACAGACTTGATTTTGTGAATTTTGTGATATAAGATACAAAGACGGATGTGGCATTTGGTTTCCAACAAAATAAGATAAAACTTCTAGTACATGCTGGCTGGAAAACATTAAGAAACGGAAAAAAAATACAGTGTAAGTGAAGGTGTAGTAGGATAGTGCAATAGAGTTAGTATGCAGAAATGAAAAAGGTTAAAAATATAATGTTACATCATGAATTAAACTACTACGTTAACTGGGATTTACCTCCTTTGACAACACCATTTGTGCTTATTGCGGCCATTGACAGGGATGTGATGAAGGTTACAACACTCGTAGATAATATAATAAGCAGGGCTTGAGCTAAGGGGAATTTTAACACATTATTTACTAAATCTAATTAGCTATGTTAGCATGTATTTACTGTAAACGTTTCCTATATTAAAATATAATATAATTAAAATGTTAAATGTACTACGCATCAAAAACAGAAAACACCGCATCGGTAATTCTGACATCACATTATCAGTAACACATACATTATTACAATAAACAATTCGTTTAGTTGAGTGTTCTGTTATTTGTAATTAAGTTATACTTAGTTATACACATAAAACAGAAATTGGCAACTCTGATGAAATCGAATCAGAGGACTTATGAGACGACCATAAATGGTCCTCGTATAGTCACAGTCACGACTCAAGACACGCCATGACTTACTCATCAAATGCTTGTTTGCAAGTTGTTGTTTTCTGCGAATATGAATTTTGTGCATATTTTCTATTTGAAACTAGCCGACATAATAGGGTAAAAACTTTGCGTACACTTAGTGAGTAAGGGAATCTACGTCGCTGTTAAAAGGACAGGGTACATAAAAAGTACCTATCTGCAAATGAAAACTCATTTAGCAATGTTAAGTTAGGTTTGCAGACAAAACTGGTTACTTCAGGGGACATGTATGTATATAGTGTTGTAAATGCAATTAATTTTCGTAGGGTAGCGCATTTGCAATCTGCCAAATGAAAGCCTCAGTCTCAAAAGTCAAACGATATATGAAACTTTTAAATAGCAGAAACGAGGTATAATGGTAGCAAATAGCAAACAATATTTGTAAGTCTAGGTTCAGGCTGTGACTTTGAGACTACACCAAGATAGAAGGCAGGCACATGCTATTTTCCTGGAATAAGACGTCATCATAATTGTTTAAAAAAATAGCAGCTATCTAAGTACGTGGGTTCTGGGTTCATTAATTTTTTCAAATCTGAACCGACTAGACTAGAAATATGACGATGAGTAACTCATTCATTCATGAACTTTCTACATGTATGTATGTACATAACATTAAATTATTGAACATTTTCCTGTGCAGAGAGCGCAGACTAGCATACGCCTACAAGCCTCAATTCTACATGTCTGATACGCCTCCGTAACATATAATTTATCAAAAATTAAAATGTCCAATAAATAAATAATTACATTGAAGATTGCATACATGGCAGTAAGCCAATAAATACTGATTGATAAAACCAAATTTAAGGACGCAATGTATGTGCCTACTTTTTACTATTTTATTTACTACAACTAATCAAGCTTAAATATTATTTTGACCAAGACTGACGGACGAATTTATCACGGAAAAGTACCAAGTCACAGCTCTGCTAGCTAACAAAAATTATAAATACAAGAAAGCCTATGCCACCCACAAGGCGTTTGGATAATTTTCGGCTCATTATTTCAAAATCGTTCATGCTTACCCCCCTTTATTTGACCGTTCGTGCTGATAGCTGACATAGATAAACCAGTGAGGAATGTGACAGCAGTAGCGAGTAAAATTACTACCCAGGCCTGACCTGAATTTCATAAATAATTGAGTTATACTAAATCGAATAAAGATTGGTAAATAATCTAGCTGCGTTTGTGACGGAAAAAGTGTGCAGTTTGAATTCAATCAGGTTAATTAAGGCTTTAGACTTCATAGAAATAGGTCTAAATACTCTACCCTACTTGAAGTTTCGTGAGACTGAATATGCATATCAAATCACTGTCAATCATTCCTTAATTTAAATATTAATTCGCCACAATAAACATTTCTGAAGATTCATATATGTCCAATTACTCTCTAATTACTGTTTGAAATGCACACATAAAATTATAAATTTGGTTTTCTATTATGCCGTCCATATATTACTGATACCAGAATAATGATGTTCAAATATGCAGTGATCCTAAAAGTGTCTGTCTGAAGAAATTGCGTAGTAAAAATAACATTCCAGAAATATCTTGATTAATTACAAAGATTGTTCGAATCCCTTTGGGATGCAAGAAATTTTAAAATTAAAACATCACATACCAATGCCAGCTTGTCCAGTGACCCAAGACAGCCGCAAAAATAGCATGACACCCCAAATATTGAGAAGGCATCTTACAAATACCCCTTTAATCCAGCCAAACTTTACAAATCCGCTTTCAGCTGGTGAGTCTCCTCCTGCGTGTGTTGAGGGCTGAAAAAAAGACGAGATATTCAGGCATCTTACAAACATTTGGATCATTCGAAAAATAAACGTTTCTCTGTACTGAATTTAAACTGGACATAGCCAGACCTAGTCTAAGACGTCATTCCATACTGTTTGGGGGGTTATTTCAATGGCAATGAATGAATTGACGGGATAAGGTCACATAGTATGAAAAATGCAATCATAATTTTCTAAAAATGGGCATAAATATATAAACTTACATCAACATACTGAGCATGGCATGACCTTGTGGACTTATGCTAGAGTGAGATATTAAATAAGTGAATTTCCTTCGCAGCGAAAGCTTTTTGAACTCCGACACATCAAGCAAAACTCCGTATTTCAGAAGACAAATGCAAGGAAATGAGGTATAATTACAAACTATTCTTAATTTCGTATACATGCATTTATGATTTTTTCAGACAATTGGCGTGTCAGCAGAGCCGAACTCCTATTTGTCGTTTGGTTGGTTGGTTTGAAGTGGAGCAAATCTCAATCAACGCTATGTCAGGGTAGTGGGTACACATTCATCATTCAAAATCATAACATAACTCTCTGTCACGAGGATTGTCAAATGCGACATGAAACATGACATTGATATACACATAAATACATGCAGCATGGCATCATCGTCATATAGCATACAAGGTTGAGGTAAAGGCAACTCTTCCACTGACCATCTTATACCAGTATACCAATTACTAACACTAATACACCACATTAAAAACGAATAAAATACATATGCCTATTCATATTGGAAGCTGGTATTTTCAAAATTGAATAAAGTTAGTATATGCATTTCTCATTCTCGATATTCTTGCATTTAAATTCATATCCCTTTCAGGGTTTTTCTATTCTGCGGATACAACAAGTTTGCATGAAACGCAGAGAATGATATGCCACTCATACGAACCTACAAAAAAAATCATGAAATCGAGAAAGCTTCAGATACCGGGACTGGTTTTACTCACAAAATGCAACTTCATCGCTACCAAAACTGCTGTAATTTCGTGGCAAATTAGACAATCAGCTAATTTGAAATAATTATTATCTATTCAAAGCTGGCCAAAATGTCTATACACTTGTCAGTCGACGTATCATACAGGCATGTTTCTAAAGCTTTACGTTCTACACACGAAAAAGTCACTGATTTCTAGGATCAAGATAATGATAGACTAAAAGTGGCATACAGAAGGTTTCATAAAAAGAGGGTAACTAGCATTTTTCATTCATTGTTCCTTAACATATACTGGCCAAATCAACATTCAATTGTCTCTATAGAACAAGTATACCCCTACCCAAACCCTTTCTACCATAGCACATTATCTTGTTTTCTGAGGGTACCGGTTTTCATGCAAGCAGAACAATTTTGTGCATTTTCTTTTGCATCCCACAATTCTCAATTAGTTTGCAAATACAAATACTAACAATATATTTATCGTACTATTCTACCCAATTTTTTTTTGTTAGAGTTCATAATCTAATGCATAGTTGCAAGTTGAACAGAAAGAAGGTATTTATCTACAAACGCTTGTAATTGTTTCGTTGACCCTGTACGCACCAAAAAGTTTTATAAAGTGTGCAATTATGCGAGAAAATTTTCCATTCACTTGCTACCAGACAGACTTGGATCGGATGACCTAAACTGTCTGCGAAAATTTCCGTAGGCTATGATTTTCAGGAAGGCTTTCACTACTCCATCATATTATTTTCCACTGCATCATCATCACCACATGACTTTGGCACCCTCACAATATCTGTTCCATTCCAGATTCTTGCATTTCTCTCCGTGTTGTTTAACATATGCTCAAAAAACCTTTTCCATAGAGTTATGATTTTATTCCGGTGGCATTAGCATTCATTCATCTTTCTAAAAGTCAAGGTCCTTTATGCACGAATGACAGATTGGCAAATGATGGACTCAAAATATACGGTAGGAACCGTGCAATTAATAAGAATGGAAACAATTTTCCATTTTCATGCAATCTGCAACACTACATACAACGAATGACAAGCATTCCATTGATTTTTTGAAGCACAAGTAACATGCACTTCCCATCAAACTGGAAGAATTGCTGGATAACTTTTGTTGTTCTACATTCTGGCCTACGACAATTTAGCGCACTCTAGAATAAATGCGGCAGAAATTCCAATCGCATTTATCCACTAACTGGCTAGCATGCTATATTGCGCTACGATGATTATTTTTGTCGGTAATGGACCAATTCGTAGTGGATGGTTTAGCTGCAAAATTGCATGATTGAACCTATTCATGCTTCACTATTCTATTGTAGCAAATTCCGAATTGCCTTCCATTTAAAAATCTGACAAAGCGCATATCACAGTATCGCCATGTTATTATAATGCGATCACTTTTCAAGTGATAAGCGAATGATGGATTTAGCAGCAATTGGGCCATTTTGCCATATATTTAAGGGAAATTGACGATTTTATGAACAGTAAAAGTGCCGAGTTAATGTAAATGCAATGTATATAGGTATATTACATAATGATTCTTTCAAAAAGTAAGTAAATCAGAATTCATTACCTTTCTGTGAACTGTTATGTTGTGCAATTCATCAAGTGTGGGACGATACGCAGCTTGGATGGACATCATATTCCGGTAATTATCCAGGCGGGGCAAAGCTTCTCGAGTGAAATGCCGAAAGCTTTTGGAATACTTCGTGTCGTAAGATCCCGACACTGTATTAGTGTTGACGTGGGCATTTTGAGATTCAGCTTTAGAAATTTCAGCGTTATTTCCATCGGGTGGTTTATATGGGGGTGGAGAGACATGTTCAAGCAAGTCAAACTTGTTCTCCCCTCCACCCCCAACCCCACCTTAAGAATAAAAAAATAAGATCCAGTTAGATAAATAGTCTCATTAAGAAACACACGAGTCATTCAGGATGTGCCTGAAATGCATCGTGCTGTAAGAACTGACCATGGTTATCCTCATCAGAGACAGACTCATCATCAGAATCAGATTCCTGAACGACAATAAGCCCAGTCCCATTATTTTGTGAATATCCACAAGATTGATTAGAAAGATTGGCCATAGGGTTGCGAAAGAGAGATTGAGAAGTGTGAGGCAAATTCGTTTGTAAATTACCATCTCCACGTGTCCCTCCATTCGCATTTCCGTTTCCAGCGTTTGTAGCAGGAGACGCTGATCCATTGCCATAATCCTTGTATCCCATAAGTGTTGCCCCACCAGTAACAGTGCCGGAGGATGCTCCATTCGGTGACCCAGGTGTATGGTGTCCTGTTGCCACTGAATCAACCCGGTTAACTTGAAACCGATTTCGTTTGTCTCTCAAATGCGATAAGCTATCCAGATCCATTTTTGTCTTTCTTTGCGAAGCTTTTTGGTAGCGGAAAACAGATAAAGCACTTTGTTTCAATCAGTCTATCAGTTGATTAGGTGCGTGCAATGAATAATCTGATTACAAAGCAAATACACACTGTTAAGAGGACGCTGCAGTATACATATACACAAATACACACATCAATTTAGTTCAATTTACGACTACAATTATGTAAGATAATTTCTTGCTTTACGATTACATAACATTAAATATAAATTAAATATTTACTCACACACACTCATGACTTACGTCGGGTAATGTGTTAGTTGTCTGGAAGTTTACTCTCAAGCAAGTAATGTAGATTTAAACGTATTAATGTGGGACCACACCGTCATATATCCACTATCATCACTATTTTTTGTAATAGGTTCATAATGGCGTTAGTTAACATGCTGCTTCCACTAGCTCTGCTTATGATTCAGAAACTCTGTAAAATTAAATTAAAATTTGTTCGGAAATTAAGTAATCCCGATGAAATCTATGCAAAAATACAAAACTTATGACTAATTCTGAATCGAACAGCGAGTATCTAAATGAATAGCACTTTCTAAACATTTTCTTTTCATGCTTAAAGTTGGGAATATCCTTGATGTGGGTACATCATTGTTCTGTGATTACGTACAATGCATACAATACATAAACTACCATTTCATCAAGGATAAAGTATGATGAAAGCAGGTGCATTCCTAATGATTTCGCATGTAATTATAATTCAACAAACACTTAAGTAAATAAAAGTCCGGTTTTGTGACAACTATCAACTATGCGTGTGCGTATAAATATCATATGCCTACCTATATATAACAAATAAGCATACCTCGCTTTACAGCCAGCAATTACCAGTCTTTTTTCTTCTAATTTTTGCGTTCTTTGTGATAATTTTATTTTCTAAATATATGTAACATACATTTTTGTCGTAATAAAACTACCCCACTAACCCCATGTTAAGTGCGTTATTAACAATCTTCCTCTCTAGCACTCATTCGTGTGATTACTTATAGATCCACACAAGCTTGTTCTGTGAGTCAGAAAGTGAGCCACTGGAACTGGAACTTACATGACGTAAGAAATTCCCAAGTGAATTTTCGTGGGAGTTAGTGAAGAATGTTATAAACAGGCAGCTTTTCTTCCACACTACCTGCAAGCATCGCACAATCAAATGCAACTCACCTGCATCAAGCAAGAGTTCTGGAATGTGGTTTATTAATAAAAAAGGAGTATGATGGTGTCGTTAGGTTTTATGTACCTATAGAACCTCGAAGTGGATCCTGTTTTTATATCATGCATTTTTCTAGTCATGTTTGACTAGTCAGGGTAATGAAATAATACCTGGTGAGCAGAACACATAGACGAAAGGAAGTTGAAGGTTGAAAGTTAGAAGGCGCACTAAAAATATTGTAACATTAAGTTTGAAAAAATGCTCATGAAAATCATCTCAAGTTGATAAAAATGGAACATAGGTACAACGTAGCCTACTTACTAACCTAAAGTCAAGCACTGGTGTAGATCGAATAGGTACATTAAAGTGCAAGATTGCTTTGAGTTTCGAGCTTGCCTACTAATAAAGCTAAAGCTCTGTGGGAACATTGGGAAAAAGACCATGTCCATTCCATTTTTATCACTGAAGACAAGAAGTGCTGTGTGACGCGAGCGAGAACATCCACCACATCGCACATAATTGTGAGAGGTTGTGGTACTTTTGGTGGATATATATACTCATTGAATAATCAATGAAGGATCAATACCATAATGCTGGAGTTCCAGAATTAACTCACACACATGACATACAAGGTACATGTTCTCTCATTTTTCAACACTACTGCATCATAATAACGTTTCTTGTCTTTCGTCCATCACAGAACTTTGTCTAACGTCCAGAAAATGGAACAAGCGCACACGACCTACCGATATAAAAATATCTGGATGTTACACATAAAACTGGGATATTTGCCCTGTTTCCGCCTTCTTATCTGACTTTTTGTGAGAATGTACTGGTAAGTTTCTCAAATATCAGGATTAACAGTTATTGAAACGGTGCACGAGGGAAATAAAACCGGAGTCAATGGATTATACCTGAAATTGTAAGTGCACGGATTTATGCGAAATTGCTGGATATATACACGTGATTAGTAAAAAATCCTACTCATGAACATAAAATGATTCAGCTAAAAAATTTATGAGGTCATTTCAAAAAGAAAAGCAGGAACTTAAAATAAAAAAGCTATCGCTATCGCATGAAAAGAGATTCATGTGACCTTAAACTTTAACCTACAAACGACTAATTATTTGTGAAATATGTCTTACACGATTAATGCTTGTAGACGATTTTAACTGCTAAAGAATCTCAAAAAAATAACTAAACGATAAATAACACGTAAACACATGTGCGAGATGTGTATGCTAGTCAAAAATATAAATACAAAAATCAACTAGAGCACAGTTAAAAAACTAAATCGTTCCCGATTCCCACTTCTCAATATCGTTGCAAACCGATTTTGCATTATATGTGCAATGTGCATAGCTTTTTGCTTCACCTACCCTATTAAATGATCAATATCATCATTTTCCACCGCACATTATATTAAGTATGTAGTAATGTAGATATATCAAACAATAAAGTATAGCTAGCAACAACACAATAGTAAACTGATAAGATATGATGTGTTTTTCTCTAAAACTGTAAGCACGATTTCAGTTGTTTTGATGCCCTGCCGTCATACTCTCTATTACCTCGCTAACTCAATCGTTTCCCCTCTGTTTGGCGAATAGCAACCAAACAACTACGTACTTTACTTTTAAATACCTATTATAATGCGTGACCAATGAAAACTAATTATTTATTTAATATAATTAAAGTTTGCAGGAGACATGAAAGAAGTAATAGCTTTCAGAGCTTACTTTCTTCACGTATTGAAAACTATATATCTGTATCAGCACAACGAAAGCATTAGTTTTAATTTTCACATACTTTAATCATTGTCCTTGCCCTAGACAAAGAATTTCAGGAAGTATTGTGAATGTCACGTGTCACAGAACTAAATGTACATCATACATCATGTTACGTTCGGACTTGGTGTCCTTGCCAAGAGTAGCTATGCTATGTACATTTGATTCGTCAAATTGAAATTAGTGAACTAGCTGAGCAATTAGCAATAGGAATATACCCAGAAAACTTTACTTCTATCGGTGTGGTGGCGTGGAAAAGCTGCCTATTCATTTTTCAACATTTGAAGGTCATTAGTAGGCATTTGTCTGTCTGCATGCAATTGTATCAACAATGTGAACTATTTGACTGACAACTAAACAATTTGCAATTTGTGAAGCCGATTGCATGCGGGAAGAACATACAGCTTCAAGAGATTTTGCAGGTTTTTAACCAGTCTCTTGTGAATGAGATATATTGATAAGCCGACTTAGGGAAAAGGGATCGGCGAACTTTTTATTTAAAAAATAGGCATAATATAATGCATGCTTAATGCGTCTGGAAATTCTAATTGTTCGGCATATGGTTGTAACGTGCAATTAAATACTTAAAAATAAATCCCATGCAGAACAATAAAACAAGTGAATGGCGAGTCTGTCTAAGGCATATTATGGGTACGCAATGAATGAATGATTTTAACCTGTCAGTGTCACAAAGAAATAGTAAAAGTGTCAGTATTTGCTCCTATTCAAAATACATATGACAAGTATGGAGTCTGACATTTTGTGGCTTTTGAGAGGTATTATGGACTATTTTAAAATTTCAGCTTTCATTACATGTCCCGTAACATTTTTCAAGAGCCTATAAAAGTTGAAAGTGTTTTAGCACATGATAATATCCTTTTAAAAATCTTGTTATCTACTTAACTAGGAACATGATAAAAAAAACATTAATTTTCAAATCACAGTCTTTCAAGCAAAAAGTATAAAGCATGAATTAGATTAGTATTAATCAAATTAGTAAAATATATGGATGAAACTGGATAAAACTGGAAATTTAGCCATTTGCGTTTACATAACGAATTTTTTACATAATAGAAGCAAACAAAGTACTTTTTAAAAAATGAAATGCTGTCAGGCACTTACTTTTATGCTCGCTAGCAAGAGTAGGCTAAAGAAATTGTTATCGCTATAGTCTCTTCAAATATAGTCCTCCAGGATTCGAAGAGAATAATAAAAGGTAAAGATTGATAGGAGTGGAAATGGCTGAAAATATGACGGCAATGGAGCTTCTATTTTATTCAAGACGATACCAGATTTTGAAATTGCCTGCCAGTCCAAAAATAAATACAAATGATTTTTATAGTAATTTTCGGTGCATTCAAGAAAGACGAATTTGTGTCTACAAAAAAATCTTGCACATACTGCATAACTTAATTCACTGTAGCTGTAGAATAACCCGCGATTAAATAAATATGTTCTCCAAAACTACTGATTTTATATTTTCTAAACTACCTAATGATTTATGATTCTTATTGAAAGTAAAATATGCGGATATGGGTTTTTACTTCATGAGACATGTATTTAAGGCAAGACTGCGAAGGCGCGATAAAAAGTACTGCCCTACAAGTTGCAACGTTTAGACTGCTATCACACAATCACTTTTTTCATAGATATTAAATACTTTTGTATGGTGGGTGATGTTAAATGTGTATAAAATTATCCGATCCAAAAAAAACCTCGACAAGTCTGAAGTAGCTTACCAATTTCATGCGGACAGTCTATCATATCCCGGAGTCAATGTTTGCATAAAGTAAAACGCTCTTTCTCGGAAAGAGAGTCACGAAAATCGTACTCATAGATGTTAAGTTGTTAGTACGTTGCACACGTAAATAGTCAAGAAACACGAACTCTGTTCCAGTTGTGTTCGTAACAAAATGAAGAACGAATGCATTCCAAAATTATGGAAGATGGAAAATGTCAGCCTGATACCTTAGATCTTATCACTTATTCTAGAATGATGCTCATAGTATTAGGAGGATATAATACAATATTTTTTCATGTTTTTCCCTCAGAAACTTAGAATGTTTCATGTAACAAGACATAAAAATGTAGCTATTGTTTTACAACAAAGTTACAAATAATTCACTTGAACAAGGGTAGGCAGAAATGGCCGAATAAGTGTGTATACAATATGTAAAAGGAAACATCACACCACCACAAATGAAGAAACTCGATAAGGCTGATAAATCCCTGGACCCAATCTAACATGGTAGCAATAAATTATAATATGGAGTCTCTTTTCTTACCGGTAAATGCAAATCCAAAAGTGGGTAGACGATAAGGTAGCAATTTTGCTAGAAGTGCGATTGCAATTTTGTTTGCAATCACCAGAATAAGTTAGAAGTTTGGAGCTACACCTGCCTTACACCTGAAAGTTTCACAGATGAACCGCACTTACAACTCTGCCTTTTGTCCGAATTAAGTCAAAGTCCAAGATCTGCCTTCAAATTAATGACTGGAAGCGCTGATACCGGTATTATAAGTTGGCTTCCCTCTACTCATTCAATAGCTGACTCCTCTTTCGCTCTAAAAAGTTTTAGCACGAAATAACTCGACTGACAACAACTGACTTCCTTCCTCCACCGTGCTGACTTCAACACTAATCACAATAGTTTCAATCGAAGAATATAAAAGTTGTCAGACTTGTCAGCGTATTTGGTTTAGAAGTTTAGCTTGGCTGTTGTGAGTGCACAACTTGAATCCACAAATCCACACAAAGCGAAATTCCTAGAAGACCGACACTACCTTTTTTTATTGCTTAACACACGAAAATAACGAAAAAGTCTTTCTTTCTATACTATACAAAACATGCATACCTATTAACTTACTTACTTTTAAATTGCAGTGATTATGGATTAAATTCCCTTACACTTTTTATTCAGAATGGACTGGACCCGGTTCCAGTGTGTACTTTGCCTTTTTTACAACAGTGCATTGTGCATGTTCAATAAAATCATGAACAAGAATGGCGGATGCAATGCATCAGGCATCAACCCCGAAAGGAAAAGGACGGACCGGGTTTTCAGACAGGACAAATACACAAGAAAGCACGGACAACAAGGGATAAAAAGTATACCAATATAACACGGAATGATTCGAACCAAAAAGAACACGATACGTACAAAGAAGGGTATCAGAGTTGAATAGACGCTTCCCCTCTCCAGTTCGAATGCTGACTGAAAGGGATAATGGTTAACTGCTGGTTTATATATGCTTTTAGCATCGACTTACGAGAAAACTAAACCAGAAGCACATATCAGATATACCAATATTATTTGTACCGAACTCCTCTCAAACTCATATAGGTAATATCATATAGCGTAGGGAAGGGAAGTTTTTTTTTACTACAGTTAAATAGGAATAGGAATGTGGTTCAGTTGCTGCTCTGCAAGTCTTTCCGATATACTACAAGCGTTTTTATAATAATAACAACGTTCATGTACTTCTCACAGGTATTACTTTATATGTAGTAGTGAGTGAGTCAAATGGTTGGTAAGTTGTCTGACACTATCATCATAGTGCAGTGTGCGTTTCAATGGTATGCAATTACTAAGTACCGAAAACTATATTACCAGGAACTTATACATCTGGATGCTAGTAGGGCTGAGAAAAAAGCATGGAACCATTCTTTTTCTGGATTTTATCGTACTTATGGAGAACCAGTTGGACAGTTAATTCTCATTGCTTACGAGTCGTTAATGTCGTTATATATTGTTTGGAAGTTAATTTCATGAAATATTTGTAAAACCATCATTATTGTAGGCACTAAAAGCACGGTGTAGGTGTATGTAACTGGGGTTTTAAACAACATTATTCGTAAATACATGCATGTTACAAATTATATATTTTTAGTACAAGTCTACAGCGTTGTTATCATGGCCAGTGAGCTGGTCGGCTAATAAGCCTTGTTGGGTTTGGGCATACGAAAAAGGTGCTATCATCTTTGAGCAAGATTTCCAGATCCCTTTTTACTCTTCAAAAAGCAAGCCTAACGAATAAATTATTTGTTCTTGGACCGACATATTTATTGAAGGTACATACATGATACTTGATACAGGATGTATTTGTATACTTGTGCTAATAATGCCTCGTATTTATTCGAGGGCTCGGCTGGAAAACGATGTGCATCTTTGCATCAACAATAATCAACATGGGATAACCTATGTATGATGAATCATAATATCGAATAGATTAAAAAAGTTAGATCGATCGAATGCATCCGTGCATTGCATTAATGTTACGTTCCTACCTTTGGACTTTAACTAGCTTATTTACGAGAAGGAAACCTATAAGCTGTTTGATTGAGTGGCTAATTACTTTTTCCTCTTATTTGTACCTTATAACATAAGTTATACCCTCTACGAACTTTAACGAGTACTTAACTCGTCAGACTCGTGTGATATGGCTGATAAAAAAGTATTGTAAATCACCTACAATGCTACAATCGGTCTGTTTATAGAATCGAATTCCTTCACGACTATGGAATGGAAGTTTGATAATATTCGTAATAAAAGTTGTATGACTCTTTTGATTTATAGACATGTACTTCATTTCACGCACTTTTTTAAAAGGAAAATTTTCCTCATTCCTAAAACATTCCTGCAATTACAAGGCAAGTCTGAAGTCCAATCTAGCTAGTACAAAGTACATCTTCAGATCTTTACACATCGTCATTTCCTTCAGAATTGAATTAATCCTGAGGAAGTGCTTAAGCGAAATAAATCTCTTGAGATTCCTTGGCAGTTTGGACAGTGTAATATAGTAATAAAACACTATGTACCTTATGCATACAAATAATCCAATATTCGGCATTAATTAACAAGCTAATTTATGAAACACTAATAGAAGGATAACACATCTAAATGCAGCAATCAAAGAAAACCGATTAAACCTACAAATTACAATAATAATCCCTTCAATAGTTAACTACTTCCTTCATTAGGCACAACAGCAGAAAACTTACGGGTATCTCAGAGACTTCAAAAAAACTGCCAATGGTCTCGATCTCGATTGTTGTTGTTAGGTATGACTAATCTACTTACAATTTTGACCTTTCTCCTTGATCTGTCATTTTTTCGACTTTTTTAAAGATCCTTCACGCACCTACCCTAATGTTTTTATTAAAAACTTGAATGGTGTGTACAAATTGGAAATCAACTCAAGTCTGAGAGAGGAAGCCTCCTCACTCCACACGGCGGAGAATCTTGATCAATAGATGGAATGCTGCGTTTGTGCTGTGCTGTGAGCAAAGCAGCAATATGGAAGGGCATATTATGTACACATAGTGAAAATAGACAAAGAAACCATTGAAAATTGCAAAACGGGGGGAAATTCCAGTTTAAGTTGTTTGTCATATGGATGCAAAGAATGTTTTCGTTGTCATTTTCGAGTCAAGCTAGATAAAAGCATTGTGTTGTAAGTTTATTCGAAAAACATTTTATTTTTAAAAAACCTCAAAAAGTGAAATTTCTTGCGCAGCTAATGGTGTTTTTATTCATTTGAACTGTCAAATGTTGTAGTGGGTGGTAAGTGGAATTGGCAGTGACGAAACAAATGACTAATAAATGAAAATCCAAAAGTGATCATCGTTTAAAATAATAGCTGAAACAGTCTTGACTCTAGAAATATGGCGATCACATTGTGGAATTTATTTGAAGCCACACTTTTGTGCCTTAATGCAGTATGTGTTTTAAATGAGGAAAGGTTTCTCTCGAAATGTAAGATGTACTTTCAGTTTTATGATATTTACTATTTATGTCAGATGTTGAATGTTTTAAGAACCCCCTATACTGGACTGGGCACTGGGAATGTAGTTGGTAGTTTGTAGTCGTTTTACTGTTTACATTAAAACATGAATACTCACTAACTAGCTACAAAATATTTTATTGTGGGTGGTACACGGGGTAGCTATTATAATAAAATGCTATTGCTTACATGCGTAAGTTTATGATGGATGAAGGAAAAATTTAATGATTGGATTATGCTATTAATTGTAATTTGAACTTGCCTTATCACCTTCCCCTGTCACCTGTCACTTGCAACTTGTGTCGCTGTGAATGATTAACGACTTAACTGTACTCACGCACGACGTAATATCAATATCCATTAACGCGTGCCACGCCGGTCACCGGTTGACTGTCCTCCATCTTGTCTGTTATGATGAATGCGTGGATCCAACCAGGGGAAAGATATCTCAATAATCAAGGTTGTTAAAACTTTAATTGTAGTATATATCGTACCTATGTCTTGCGTTTTACCTGATGAGCCATGAGTTATTTTTTATTAATTAGAAATGAATAATGAAAATTACATGTTACAACATCCTACATCCTATGTATAAATCTTCTATCTTCTATTGATTGTGTTTATACATTTAAGTGCACATTTCAAAAATGAAATTAGTATATATTCCTTCAGTTTTTTGCGTTTGAATTTGAAATATTTGCATGCTTCATACGTAATAGTAATATTCCCATTGCGTAATAGGAATTTTTCATGTATTTTTTTACTATTATTTTACTCATTTTTCTACCTGACCAATTGACAGTCGAGATTGGTATTTTGTTTCAGTTGTTTTTAACTCCACCTCCACATTAAAAGCACAGAGATGCATGATTGCATGAAGCATGTTTCCATTTTGTATTAAAGGCGTTGAAGGTAAAGGGCAGCTATTGAAAATGGTCAACGCTGGAATTTCATTGTGGTGTTGATAAGACGGCTTTATTAAATTGGCCGTTCTTTAAATTAGTCGAGTTTCAATAATTTTCTGCTTGCTTAGTTTGTCTTTGCTTTCAGAAATATATTGTGTCTGTCGACCTAAGGTGTCGACTGTGGATGTTTTATCGCATGCATAATTGAATTGCTATGTAATATATATAAAATGCAATATATTATGCATTCAGCATTTACTAAATTGATAATACCCGGTGGGTGGGTTTTCGATGTAGCCAAACATTTGAAACATTGACATTAATAGTGACTGCCAACTGCTATGGAATATAGGAAGGTAGGTATTTGCGCATGTGTATGAGAGAGAGAAAATTTGAAAGCATTTATTTTCTTCAAATTGTCGTGTCTAAGAACTTTCGCAATAATTATTATATATTTTTAGGACGTGCTTTCGTAATTCGTTAAGTGTATCTGTCTTTAGATAGATATAGATATTCGTAGTCGCTTATCGGCTTGTAAGTAACTGGTAGCAAGTACTGACAAATAGACAGCTTACATATGCATGCCTGGATTGGTTTATGCTTTTGGTAAATATTGGTTTTCATTCATGTATGATGCTATGTCCTGTCGAGACTTTTTGTTTCGAAAGTATTCCTGCTCCTGCATTCCATTCAATTACGTTATAACTAAGAAAATATTGATTCTCTAGTTGGATTTGGCTTAAGGAACCCGAATCATCTTGAAGGGTTTGGTGAATCGTCGCAAGTATCGTCAACGAAGGCGCAAATGTTACATTTAATTAGATCAATCCGAACCGTCGTAAAATGTAAGTTTAAAAACAAATAATGGAAAGGTGGATGTAATCAGTTTTTACAATTACGGTACAGTATGGTTTTATTGTACACTTTGCAGATCCTTTGATAGCCATCAATATGCTGATTATATTGATAAAATTAATATTAGGATAGTGGCTGGTATATGATGAATTCGCCAAGCCTTCTGCTTTATTTGTAATTTTGTTATAGCGGACAGAAAATGTGTATCAGGCAATAACAGAATTTGCTCCATGAGGTTGTTATCTTTGAAAGAAATGCCAGATCGAAATGTCAATAAATACGATATTTTTATTTATTAAACTGCAGTGTGATTGATCAAATAATGGAAAACCAATGATTTGTAATTCCTTTTGCGGCATATATTTTATTTTTCCGACTTCAGTATTGTATAACATCAGTAAAATTGTCTTGCATTTTGTTTTATGTGATTTTTTTGTAACTGTTAACACGCATGCCTCAGCAGTCATATATGCGGTTAAACAACTAGGGCTTTGTTTTTTTAAAGGTTTACATAAATGTATTCTTTCGTTTATGTAGTTTAAAAAATACGAGTTGTATAACTTAACTAGGGAATATATTATGTTAACCTTACATCTGTGTTCCTTAAACGGCACGTTGACTTAAACCTATTTAGATTTCAGAGCACAAAGTAAGAGCTTCACAACATTAATATTCATTTCTTTCGGCAGGCTTTCTTTTTATGTTTCTTGAACATTTTTTTGGGGTTTTATAGCTTGAGTTTGATATATATGTATCATTTTACACGATAAGTGAGGTGCGTAATGCATTATAGGTATATAATGTATTATTTTCTAAAACTAAAGTTTCACATAAGTTGCCCAAACTTAAAATATACATACATGAATAATATGTAATGCATTTTTTTTGTCACCAAATAACTAGCCTGCAAGCTCACAAACACGGCGTCCACCGAAGTTTAATCTGACTAACTGATGCACTATTTATACACACAACCTGCAAATAGGCTATTAATTGGTATATATTATATTTATGCTTCTGGCAAAACTGAACCCCAAACAGTTACTTCAAAAACGGGAAATTGCGACAGTGACATGTTTAAACTTAAGAACTATCCGAATTTATCGTCATTCGTCCCTATTTGTATGGTAAGTAAACTTGTTAACAGGTTCGGTGACAGAAGAGTAACTTCGTTAACATCGACTATCCAACCAAACATTTTTTTTGTAAAACGTGAAATTGTGTTTACAGAGTACGGGTAAGAAGAGTACAAGTCACTTTAAATGGTTAAACGTACATCGTATTTTAATGTGAAAAGTGTTTTCAGTCTCTTGTTTCTGCTACAGTTAACAAGAAGTTGCATTTATAGTTTAATGTATATAAGAAAGGTATGTAACAACAAGGCGATTAGTACCGACCTCATTATAGCTAAAAATGAACAATTGGACGATTTTGAAACGTCAACCTTACCTACCTCGTATTTTATACACTGGCCATCTAAAATATAGTGGTGACGGTTGCAAAAACTTTAAATGTAATGCCTTGAAAGTGAAGGACAATGAAAGTTTTTCAAGAATAAATCAAAATGGTAAAGCCTGGCAAAAATCTAGTTTTAACTATTTCAGGCTTGGTAAGGTATATATTATCGATTATCGCTAATCCCAACAAAGTTTTAACCCAATAAAAACCACTCTTTTTTTATAATGGTAAAAACGCTATCAATTAATTGGATGCAGTCGGTACAGCGGACAGCACACCTGAATCGTTGTGCTATTGGATTTAATACCACCATAATAAGCGTCTCAGTCAAGTAGCTAACGTAAGAAGAAAAGAATAGTCCAGTCATTAACTGTTTGGCACTTGTACTGCTTGAAAACACTTGAATTGCCGTAAAAATGAAAAAAATTGAAGATATACAGGATAGGACAGCTCCAAGAAATCAGTTCTCTTTTCCATTTCTGGTATGGACATGTACCTCATAAATATGACAGTAATTTAAAAAAGCAAATAGTTCTTTCTAAAATTATTTGTTGATTACTTATATTGCAGTAAAGTTTAGTACTGATAGTGCAAACTAGTCACACAAGTCACAAAAATTATATCACGGTACGACTCGTCTAACTGAACAATAACGATTATTTCAACAATATCACTGTCTCTTTTTGAATTTTAAATGTCATCGAGTACCTCACTGTGGGACAAAGCACGTTTTAAATCATCCAAAACTTGTACATAGTCGGGGCTCAGTTTTTTAAAAACATTTTTGCCGTCTACTATCTAATTCAGCATCAAAATATATGTGTAATTAAAGTACATTAGTAAATACTATATATTTAACGTTCCGTTACCACTGATAGGTTGAAACGCTAACCTGACGCATCATGCTTAATTACAACAGAAAATATGTCTTACTGAAGTTTATAAATATAAAATTACCAGCATGCCAATCATCATTGGATTTTTAATACAAAGTAGTTGAAACAGTTATAATCACGCCAAAACATTACAACAAAAATTTCCCACCCCTGCATTTCAGTTTCTAATTTTCAGTGCAGCACGATTCTGGGAATCGAACAGTCTTTTTTCTTTCTTCTTACAACTATAATTAACAGCCGTAAAGCGTTAAAGGCTTTACAATAATAAACTTACACAATGAAAAGTTTTAGAAGTTGGTAAACAGAACATTGGTGGCTGGTTAATGCACATGATTTAATGAAGACACACATGTTTCAACCTACACGCAGACACAACAAAGATATCTACGAAGCATGGCAGCGATCTAAGAAACGGAAAAACTAATAACTTAGCGCATAAAATATCCAGTACACACTGTCTGCCTGCAACTCAACTCAACAAACTCAAATGCAATTTTGTTTTGAAATTTTTGCGGTACATATATATCTAGATAATTAGGGCGAAAGACTTAAAGGGTTGGTACTAGATAATCCAACGTAAAGGCCCCGTTGCGATTACACCTTTAACAAACGGATGTGGATTTCCCTATCTCTAAGTTTTAAAAATGGATACATATGAAAACCCTTACAATTCATTTTTTCATTTTGAGCAAGAAAGACTGCCTTAATTAATAGTCAAGCTAATCGTTAACCAATAAGTGGAGATCAGATACAAAGATACATAATTTTCAATAATTTTGAACACGTAGCCCCATCCATTAGGATTCCAGAAAAAACAGCAGACCAATCTATATAATTTATTGATGCGTGTTAGACAACAAAAGAAGCGTTAAATTAAGAACCGAGTATGGAATATTACGAGACAAACAAGAAGACTGCCCTTCGAAGGTACGTATCTATTGTGGCACAATCAAATTATACTGCTAAGTAAGTTAAATGTTTTGCTTTTTGTTTCGTAGACTTTTTACGTCTTGACAAAACATTTTAATGCACAATTTTTCATGTAATATCAAAAATTATTTAAATATCATATACATTATTATCAAATGATGAGCAATGAATCTATATGTATAGAAGGAAAATTTTAATTTGTAAACGGTTGTATTCGCATTCAAGTTTTCATCTCTAGCACAAACAGCCTGGAGAAAATCTATGTAAATGCGATTTTCTGTGTTAAGGAGTGCATGCAGTCTTAAAAATATTGGCTTATACGAAAATTACTAGTTTATTTGACAGAATATTACGACTGACAAAATATTGAATTTGTGCTTTGTTGCCAAAGATTTTGCTTTTCGAAAACCACTCTGTCTTCAAATAAAATGACAATGAAAAGTACTTTTTTAGCCACAGCTATATTATGAAACGAATAACGTTGAATCGCTATCCATCTGCACAGAAGGCAGCTTTCTTGTTCTCATTCCATACTTGCTTGCGTTGATTGGGTACCAACTCAAAGGGCATTCAACTCAATATCAATCTCCTGCACTGCAATATGGCAATTGGTATTAATATCATTCTTTAAAACACGCAAAATGTCTTTCAAAGTATTAAGACACAAGTTCATCAACTCGCACTATGCTAACTAAAATGTGCTGGATAATCTATAAATAGATCAGGAAAAACCTACTACGAAAGTTTAGATTAAAAATGAAAATGTACAGTGGCAAGGCTTTCTAATCGCGATTAAAACAATCATTTTGCGGAATTCCAAAGCTATCCCCCAAGTAGCCGTACTGCACCAAATGCATTTTTGTGATTGGTACCTTATCTAGAGTAAATTTGCACATAGTGTCAAATGCATTGTCCAAGTCTTATCAGTACTTAACAACAATTACAACGCGAATATTTAACCGAGAATCACAGAAGGACGTTTTCAACAAATTAATTAACAACGTCATTTGATTTCACTTACAGATACAGTTTTAATTCAGACAATTACGAACAAGTGTGGAGAGCCTTACCGGCGAAGACAGACATAAACTATCCAGCAGTCATGCCACTGATATACTCGAGGAGACAAATGAACTACTTAATGACAGTTGAGTGAGTGAGATGACAGCATAAATTTTAACAGATCCAGAAAAGAAAACGTGCACAGTCTCTTTGATATGTCTTGCAGAATTCTTTCTATTGACTCAACCTAATCTATTTTTTCAATTATAATAAATGCATTCGCAAGATTGGGATTCACCACGATTGTAAACAGATTTTGGCTTATTCTATCAACAAAATGATTGGAACAACTGGATTGTATCATTTTCTAAATATTCAAACTACCAATTTTACGATTATCCGTACATTCTACACAACATGGATTCGTTGTTCATTCCTGGTTTTGAAGAAAAACCTCGATAAATTTCAAAGAAAAAGGAAGTTTGTTAGGTGACGCGCTGAGGGGAAGTGGGCAAATATGTAGGGAGTTTATAGCAATCACTCCATAACTTCATAAAACATCAGTAAACGTTTTCTTGAAAGGCGGCGGACGATCATGTTTACGGAAGGCAAATACTAATATCTGAATATTTTCAATTCCGGAAGCCATTGCTATAATCATTGGACAGATCCGGATCCTGGTGATTTGCATCGTAATCTGCAACTAGGCGCTTTAAGTGCGACAGCTTTTCATGCAAATATTGGAATTTATGACGAGTCTCTTGATATTTTTTGTCCCTTTTATTGGCGTAGTACTCGTTTACTATTTGCTCCTTAATTTTCTGTAAACATTGGTAAATGGTAATCGTAAGAGATTTATATGATTTTAAACGCAAAGTGCAATGGTAATTTTAATTTATAATTAAATCGCTAACCTCATAACCCTCTGTTCCTCTTTCTTCCTGTCGCAGTCTTTCTTCCAAATGAGCAAACCGTTTTGAAACCTTATCTATCACAGCATGCAGGTTACGATACTCAGAATACTCTGCATTAAAATCCTCTTTGTATTTACTACGTTCTTCAGACGTGGTTATCGTCGTGTACTTACTGTTGGGATTCAATAATTTTGAAAATTGAAAATAATCAAATGCATACATACACACAAATACATATAAGTATAGAGTGCACTTTAATCATTTACGTGATATATGACGGATACTCGGATGATATTTTTACAGGTGAGCCATCTCCATTTTCAATTTCATTTCCGTTTCGCTCTTCTGACATCCGCGTATACTTAATATCTGGATTTCGTTTAATCCTATCCTTATTTCTACTATCCCGTTCTTTTTCTTTCGACCTTTCATTCCTCCTACTCCTGTCCCTTTCACGATAAGTATCTCTTTCAGTTCCTTTATCCCTTGTTGCAGTAATTTCTATCTTGGCAGTCGATTCTAGATTGCATTTACTGTTTGATTTCTGAATATACTTAGAAGGTATGGTTGAAATATTATTATTCTGTGATTGACATTTTTGTTGCAATTGCATAATATCCACTTGACTATCAGGACTTGACTGCGGCGTTGTATGGAAATTGGTAGTTGAGCTCACACGATTACATCCATTGGTTAAGCTAGAACTATTAATAGCATTGTTGGCAGATGTTGCAATAGATTCAGATTTGTCAACGACTGGTTTCACTGCAGAGCCGTTCGTGTAACTCCCCTGAACGTTGCTTATAGCGTGGTTATTGTTGTAATTATTTTGACTCTGGTGCTGATTTTGACTTGCATGAGAGCTCCCACTAGTACTACTCCCATTCCCGCTATCCACAGAGTCTGTTTCATCCGAATCCCCTCGACTTGCCTTTTCACAATCGGAAAGGCCATGAGTGTCATTTCCATTCCTGGATTGCCATGAACTTCCTACTGTCACAGATTCATCTAGTACAGCGTCTCCCTGTGATGAGCCGTGTAAACCGTTACTAACCCCAGAACTGTGCGAAGGAGAGTGGTCCATTGGTTCATAGTTTCCATTACGAGGACTTCGATGATTATTTACACTCAGATGCACCCCATTTCCCCCTGAACCATTCTGAACTGGAAAGTTACTACCACTTGTTCCTATAGGACTAAGTCGCTCAGCGATGCGATTATTATGCGAAGAAAACTGTGGTGACGAACCGTTAGACCCATCTTTTACTTGCTTTACTATTAATTCTGAACGAGACGTAAGATTAGCGTTGGCACCGTTTCCGTTTGAGTTGCCTCCCGAACCAGGCCTTTTGAAATGCGATACTCTAGGTTTAAGCTTCTTGTGAGGAATGTCGTTAAACTCTTCAAAATTATCAGGTGTAGCCCCATTAGAGACCGGTCTCTTAATTCCTTTCGACGATTCAGAGCCTCCTTCAATTACAGTCATACCCTTATAATTAATGTCACCAGAACCATTCGCGGTAGAAGAGGATTTCGGGAAATTTGATGAATGACCGTAGTTCGTCGGAGAATGACCAGATCCTATAGACGAATTACTACGAGGAGATAAGCTGCTAGTACCACTTCCTACACTGCTGTCACTCCCTGGTGGGGTCAAATTCTGAGGTTTCCGTCTACAGCGAAAATAGAATAGCATATCATAGTAAGCTTTAACTTGTAACTAGTTAAGCTCGCACCCACAAAAGTTAAAAACGCGCTCAACCTTTTCATGAGTTGCCTTTCTTGCTCAGAGTAATAAGGCCAGTCTTCTTGAACATCGTTCCATACCCCACGGAGTAGATTGTATTCGTTGTCCTTGAAGTTAGTAATTTGCTGGAGTATTGTCATGCAAACTTTTTTATCACGGTCCCTAATCCCATCTGCACATCACATTCAAGGAACCATAATCATTTCAATACCGTGCACCGAAAATTATAACTACTTAAAACTAATTACCACTGGAAAGTCTCTGAATTAATTCTGGCTTCTTATATGGCCGCACAGCTAGCATGTGAATTAGTCTTTCCCTAAAATAATAGAACAAAATTGATTAATTAGTAGAACGTTTAATAAAGCTACAGATTACACTTATTTTTGAGTCCTATAATGAGAAGAGCTTACTTAAGTGGCCGTCGCGAAACATCTGGCTGAGTCCCACCAGTGTGAGCAACTCCATTTTTTGATCCAGTCCCATTTATCGAAGCAGGCAGCATGGCACTACCATTAGAAACACCATTGACCACTTTTCTAGCAGCAGTTGATGAATTCGCAGAGTAACCGTTGGGTAACTTATGACTATTCGAATTATTGGCAAAAGTAGGAGCTGGCGAATGTTTAGGTTGATGACTAATATAACTCGGTGACTTTTCTCGGCGTTGTGGAAGTTGAGGCATACCTATCTTCTTTTTCACCCTTCGTCCAATATCTGCACAATTCGATTCGATTTCCTTAGCACTACGAATTAAAAGAAAAAATACCACATTACTTAAAATCATTAATGAATAATTTTAATCAGTACATAGCTTTCTCAAAATTTGTAAATGAAATCTCCCTAGCTTTTTAAGTTTCCTTTCAAACTTACCGTTCCTGCTGTCTTCCTTGTTCCAATTCATTAAACCTTTGCTGAGTCTGTTCGAACACGTCATCATTGGCCTTAACTCGCATCTTGTATGACAAAGGGCCTGCTGATTCCAGGAATCTATGCAAGAATTACGATACATGTGAATTATGATACGATGTGAAAGATATTGAATGCTAAAAGTCTTTCCTACAATATTTTTTTAAATTCAAGCAATTAACGTACTTTGGACTACTTTGCTGAATGCATTCAAAGCTCCCTTGTGGTCCTTCGATGTCGGCATTATTTGAAAGACTGAAATCAAATGAGTGTCCATTGTCACTGTTTGATGAGGGAATGCGTATATTCTGAAAATTCAACAAGAATCAAACTTATTACACATCCATTCCATAATCATGATTTCCACAAACTCAGATTTTAATTTCCAAAAGTTTACAGAGCAAAAGCAGTGCTAAAAGCATTCATAATGCGATCAGTATTAGTTTGTTGAACTTAATAATAGAAATGTCGAATACACATGGCTAATTAAACCAAGTATGTTTCCTTACTGCATCATTTACTAACGCGTGGTCAGTGTCTGTAAAATTAACTTCATTTCCTTCATCCTTTAAGGAACCAAAACGCTGTGCAGCATCGCGATCTACCTTAAATTATGCAGTGAGATGGCTAGTCTGGCTATCTGTGAGACTCTATGCTTCTTTAGATAACTTTGTTGTTGTTAGTCATTGCAAGCAAAGGAATTTGAAAGGAATAACATAACATAATGATGAATGAAGGAAGAATGATGTCGTATGTGCATTAACATGTACGTAATTCCTTTAAGAACTCATTTTCTATAAAAACAGCCACAATCTGGCCACGGTTGGACTGCTTTCTAAAATGTTGGAGCACTGCCTTTTGTGGCAGTACTTCTAAATGAGCATCAAAAAAGATTTCTCAACATTTTTGAAGCATCATCATGTCTTTGTGTTGTGAATGTGGTTCATAATGCAACACACAAACTTAAGTTATCCATGGTACTTGGTACGACAGAGAGTAATCAAGCAATGGCGGAGAAATCTCTTGCTCAAAGCTGCACACAGTTTGTCAGAAAAGGATTCTCCCCTTCTAGGATTCAGGGAGCATTATTGATAATGATGTATGTCGCAACAATGCGATGCATCTTCATTATTCATGATGCTAAAGCTTGTCAATTTGCCAACAAATATCTGACCTAAACAATTCATTCTTTTTCCCTTTTTTCATTCATTTAGCTCATTCATATCATTCTAGCCAAAATTTAAAAAGTATAAAACTGGTACTCAATTTTTTACAATTGATGTGATTACGTACAATGTACGAAATTCGCAAAAAGTATACAAGTAAAATACTATACAAATCGTAATAGTAGGTAGTGATGAAGCTTTTCTTACTTTTTTTGCTGATGACTATCATATATTTGAAGAATTTCGTATCTCTAAAGTAAGGCCATGATTTACAGAATAGAAATCGCAAAATTCTGCTCACAATGTCACAATGTAAAATTCTAGAATAAATTCATCCCCATCCTCAATTTCACACGTAAATGACGTAAATATATACAAGTCCAAGAAGAATAGACATCCTTACAGACGTTCAATCCAATCTAAATGAATTGCGTAGATGTGAATCGTAGTACATATTATTTTGTCATACAACTTTGTGTAGTGCGTTAACTCTTGAATATAATATGTAAGTGCGGCCCTGACTCAATTTCGGTTTAATCTGCTTAATGCGCATTGTGCAATGTAGGACGCTGTGTGTTGAGTAGACGCTTATCCGTAGCTTACTGCATCAACACATGCTAGTTTGAATTGAATGTAATCGCTTAGATTCACAAGTTTTGAATGTGGAGGTTGGTGGACCGAAAACCCATTTTACGGAGTGCAATTCAGCCCGGTTGGTCAACTAGTCAAGCTGCACATTCGTCCGCAAAGCAATTCCCTTTCTCATATTTACTTGATAACCCACGCATTCAAAGAATTTTTTCCGAGAAATACCTCTACACAAACCTCTGAAACGTCAGCACAATCACGTCGTCTTTTCCATCATAATGCACTGTTTAAAGCATAGCTAATAAACTCCATTGAGTTGAATTCACATCATGTAGGCATATTTGGCACACCACAACCAGTGGTAAATGCGTTTACTGCCAATTGACATACATCTTCATATTTGTACCTGCAATATCTATTTTATAGTTCTTCTATACTATTCAACGATATAAGGTGTCTCCAACACAGCCAATAGTATCGTTCCAATAGAATGGTGTGTGGGCTCCACCCAAAACAAAAAGACCTCGACATTCAACGTTGCATTGTTTTAAAAAATGGATGATATGTGACATCGTAGCATATATAGAAGAAACTAAACAAAGACGGATTCATGAGAGAGCAATAATTACTAAGCATAAGTTTCGTAAGCTCTGATTGACATACAATATTTATGGGTTACGTCGATAGGTATATTTACATTTACACACACGCATATCAAAAGTTCTCATTCATTTTTATATAAAAGCAAAAGCACCTTCAATAGAAACGTAGTAATCAATTGGATAATTTTTAGTTTATCACACATTCTAAATTCTAATGGATGCTGTAGTCTTCTCTCCTCTGCAATTGGCACAGTAAATGATTTTTATTTCATTTCAATGTAATAACAATTGACGTGTAAAGTGTTCCTAACGTGAAGACAACTTCCCATTGTCACTAGATTTCACAGTCAACAAATGAAGTAGAGTCAAGCGTTCAGCAAATATTGTTGCAGCAGGTAGCAAAATTAATTCTCCTTTTTCTTTTCTTGATGTTTTCCACGTCGTGACCGATTTTGTAACATGACATAAAGCTATAGATTTACAAGTATATGAGAACCTGAAAATCAAGTATAAAGCAATGACTGCTCATCATTTTATAAGCAAGAAAAGATAGATGAGAGAGATACTTCTTTGTGTCACATCCAAGCTCATGTAAGCAAAGGTACATAATATCAGTGCTTAAAACACTCATAATATCAGTGCATCATCAGGTAGACAGTTCACTCGGTTGGCGTATTCCATTTAAATGCGCATTTTAATCTTCTTATGAAGAAGATGGGCCACTTACGTATGTGTATTTGTACAGAAATTTGCTATCTTTGTAAATTATCTATGAATCTTAACGCAATGAAAATGATTAAACAACTATCTTGGTTCAGTAATAAAATGTTACACTTGAATCCTAAAATCCTAAATGTAAAATAGAATAATAATCTGCGTTAAACACTGGGCAGCATGATATAGGAGTATCTCTTTTCTCCCTGAGGGTTTAGAGTTTTTCATTAGTCCTTCATAATACCTGTATATAACACATCTAAATTCACATACGTTATCCCTTCGCTGATGTGCAAAAATAATTTTAAATCAGATCTCTACACTGAGGTTATATGAATCTCTCATGCTGTCTCAGTCGGGATTTAGGTATATTTGAGATTATTTTGCCGTGCCGTAGTTTTCTGTAGGCTATCCTTTATTATGAAATCGTTTCAGAAAAATTCAATGCGCATTCTCAATCGATAAGTTGAGATTTCTTAACATTTCATAGTAATATGAACATAGTACGTATACGGCGAGTTATTACCTTCTGCAACAAAAACTGAGCTTACATAACCTAGATGGAAAATTTTGAGATTCTAAATGCACACAAGTGTATAAAATATTAAGCATCACTACCAATGTAAACGTGATAATAATATGTAACCTGTTTGAATCCGGATTATATGCAATTCCACTGATCATATTATGTTATAAGATTATTCTATCCATACTGAACTGAAGCTGGCTCATGGACCACATTTCCTATCAAGGAGCACCAGATATTGATGCACAGCTGCGGAGATAAAGATTGACCGAAACTAAAAAAACATCTCTGTACGTAGAATCCTATAGATATCTCTGTCAGGTTCGATCCCAATACGATAGCGTGATTGTACTTTATGTTCGTTACTACATTGCTATCCATGATTTGATATCAATAACTACTTACTCGCTTTACAAATCCCAATTAGCCATTTTATCTCATATACATAATAACAATGCAAACGATGGAACAATTAGATGTTGGTTCCACGAGCCAAAGCTTATTGGTAACTTCCAGTGATCATTTGATCACGGCACGGCAGCCTAAGTTCATATTTGGGAGAAAACGTGAACCTCGAAGGAAGGTACGCGTCAACGAACGAACAACTTAAGTGTTATTCTAATTAATAGAATGTAGTCTACCTTTCACTAAATCAACACAAATAATTTCTACTTTTATTTAAGTATCCATTAAGTAAATATTGTAGTATGTTGTATGTATACTGATGAGAGCAGGTTGGAGAAAAAATTAACCTTTTCATGCAAAGGACGTGTATACGTCACAATAATTTGGTTTTCATATAGCTATCTAACAAAATTCATCATAGCAAGTTGTTCTTGTCATAACCGCTTGAGCTGATTATGTAGCAACAATAAAGAAGTTTGAAAAGTGCTTTCAACCACATGTCAGCAAAAACTCGCGAACTCATCACTTTAGCAGCATAATTAAACCACTTTGACAATAATATGTCATGACACACATTGGTCACAATTTCAAGATCCCACATTTCCACTAGGGCTTTTTAGTTCTTTATCTAATAGAAAATACGTAATCCTTTGATGAATCTGAATTTGAGCATTTGTGTGTTCCTCTTTTCCTTTCATAGATAAATTAGTAGAATACCTAGTCGAATTCACTAGATTTTCAACCTGTGATCCCTAAATTTTCAATTGCATACACATAACGTCCCAAATGACCATGATGCCATAACCTTCCACGTTCACTCCCAAGGTAATCCCTTTTTCTGTTCCACTCCATCGCTAAGTAAGCATGCAAGCTACATGCATCGACAACATGTAATACACATGCATGATAAATATAGTCTTGCACTTGATGATTACATAGACGTATATTGAGCTTTGATCTTTAGCTACTGATACTCAGCGAACTATCGGTAAGATGATGCCATTTTCTACAATCTGGCGAATACTATAATTTAAACTACAAACCTGGTGAATATATTCGTGCCCTTTAAAGTGGTTGCACTATCCCTCAGTAAACCTCCCTGAAAATTGATACTTCTGATAAAACAACTAAGCGTGCAACAGCGCAGTTAATGATAACAAGCTAAACAGTATAACTAAATCGTTTAATAAAATAATGAAAACGATCGACAATGATAAGGTAATGAATTGTGAAAAGAATAATTATGTTATTTTAGCATACAGACTCCTTCCCCAATTTTTAATGTGAAAATACAGCTTCCATATGTACATACTAGTTACTTACATAGGACTACTTAAGCACTCACTGCTTCAAATTCAGGAAGAATTCAGAGAGTGGGGAAAACAGAAGATCAAAGCGATAACTACAAACTATGCAGTAGTAGGGGAGCAAGCATTTTAAACTAGAGCCAGATTTTCCCAGATTAGCAAAAAAAATTAACGTTTGTCTGATACATTTAACAATGTTCGTTAGTTTTAATAGGAGCAAAAATGTCAGCATGACAAGTGTCGATGTCAATAATGCTTTATGCCTACCATCAACAAACTGTGTAATCCGTACATAGATATATATATTATTGTGTGAAAGAATAAATTTTAAAAAGAAAATAACAAAAGAGATATTTACTTCCGAGCTGAGCAATCTCACTCAAGTTTTCATTATTTTACTGCTTTTAAAGAACGTGAAGTCCAATTTTGTTTGAGTCCAAAGCGAGTGCCATAGCCGAAAGCTTGTAACTTTGTAACAAGTGCCAACACCATCCACAAACAAACGAACGGCAAGGCGACTGTGAAAAGTGATTACATTTTGGAAAGAAACCTACAGCCAGGGTCACGTCGTTTCCTCCTTTCCCCTAATAAATGCTCAGGATCATCACGTATCCCTCAAACAAAGGTAAATGCAGTGTGTGCTTGTACAGTACAAATGTGTAATGCATCCCACATAAAATCCATGGCCATCAACTTTCGTAAGTTGGACAGCTGCTCCTTTATCACAGCAAAGAATATCTTCAAGGTTTGCCATCTCACTCCTCTCATTCCATTCTACCCAATTCTAAAGCCAATTTCCAACATTTTAATCCTTCAGAGAACCAAGTTCGTCAAGTCCTAACTTAAGAGAGTCTACAGAGATTGATGTGATGCTCATAAACATGCCCAAAACATTTGCATACAGTTAAACCAGAATGACCAGTTACTACGTCTCCCTTTCAATATCAGTCGATGATACAAACTTTCCTACCCCATCGACAACCCTGTATTTATTGTGTGCTTTAGCAACAGTAGAGACCGAATTCAACTACGATAGCGAAGATTGCTCGAGAGAGAGCTTCAAAAGGATCATTTTATTTTAACCTTCATTCGATCATGTGAGCCATTTGATTAATATTCGATTTAGCAACCATGTAAAATATTATCATTTTAAGACCCAATAAACATATTTTACAAAGTATGCAGCTCATAGTACACACTAATCTATATTACCGTGATAAAGATATTTGCTTTTGTCATTTTCTCAAAGCATTGCACTAAAAACGCGCAGCAAATGAGACACACATGAATGTTAACGCAACCATATTGTATACATGTTCTCTACTCTGTTCTTTTAGTATGCAAGATACACTACTCTACATTGCTAATTCATTTCACTAAAAAATCAGTCTGACTGAACGAACACTTTTTTCTTCTTTACCTGGCTGCAGAGAAAGAAACGCAAAAAGTTGTTTTGTAATCTGCACACTATCCTCTTTATTTTGTTACTCTCAAGTACATTTGACACATGATTTGCCCCCATTAGTAGTCCACCTCAAAACACCCACAGAGATTCGTACGTCATCACAAAGCTTGAACGGGCCAACCAATCGACACATTCTTAACATCGTATACTTGAGAAACCTGTTAGTAGTGAGTTGGTATAAGGATTGAGGATAAAAGAGTAAAATATCCTAAATCACATTCCTATACAACTATTTGACTACATTATATTATCCTGCCTGCCTCTTCAACTAATTCTACACAGAATCGTAGGATATGCAAAGAGCTCCAAAGATACATGCTTCAAAACCACAGTACACAATACCAGTCATACAAATATATATATATATATACAAAAATAATCTGCAAAACTGTATAGATCATGTCTAACCTAACCATATACTATATCTTCTAGTAGAAACACCAACATACCTTCACATACGCCACACGTACAAGTATAGTCAGTTATTCACATCTTGGCAAAACAGAGATAAAAAATGATCATAACGTATTGTGTAATCTACATCTGTAGAGAATACAGCAAAGTGGCAGACAGCATCACAAGCCTGAAGCAATAAGAGTCCACCAGGAATTTCGAAACTTCATACTACACACAACAGTATATCCACTTCAAGAAGATATTGCACGATGACAGAATACAAATTAAAATTGCCAACAATGAGAGGAAAAAATTATGCGACAAAACCTTCGATAACGGAGACGAAGAGTTAAGGAGGTATGCATTTGCATATCGGATAATACAGACAGAAGAATTTTTTGAGGTACGAATAGTGCCCCAGTATAATATAAAACTATTAAATAAGTAGAGAAGTAGACGAAGAATGAATATACTTAGGATAAATAACGGTCGCAGGAGAGCCCTTCCAAAAATAGCTTGACCTAAAAAGCGCGTTTAAAAATACGTTCTCCTTATCCAAATCTACTATACCTATATAAGTATTGATAGGGATATTGCATTGTACTTAAACTAAAGATTTGTTCTACATCAACTAGCAGCGTTTCCTTTCAATGCGTGAAAATGTTTGCAGGGTATGTATGCACACCCCAAAGATACCAACAGCCAGCTAATATTGAGTAGAAAAACCCATGACGAATTTCTCCGCTGTCAGTGCGTTTATCACCTGACGCTGCAGATTCCTTCAAACAGTCCTAATTGTGACTTTTGTTTGATTACCTTTTCTCTTTTTAAGTTTTCCACCTGACTGAACTACAGCACTACAAATCGAATTAGGTAAGTATGCTACAAGGAGTTCAGACAGTGAGGAGGTTTTATTTATTTCCTAATAGATTTTACTCTTCAGTTCGATTTCAACCAAGGCGTTTCAAAACGCATTCTACGATTACACACGAGACTAGTCTCAAAGCAGCTGTTTATAAAAAATGTAGTAGCTTGGTTGCAACATGAAAAACAGTTTTCAAGTTCATTGAAAGAAAGCAAAAGCGCAAAAAGCATTATGAATTCCTAACGTGTGTACCAGCGTACATGATAGGTAAAAAATACGAGAGTTGAGAAAAAAGGGAAAAATATTTGCTGAACTTTAAAGCATGCATAGTTGCAAAGTCAAGAGTCAATATGCGAAGTCAAGAGACTCTTCGCACAAGTGCTTGTTATCTCTCAGCAGTTTCTGAAGTTGTAAAAGTTGTACCGATGGCCCCAGGAATGAGCAAGGGTTAAGCGTTGAAAGTCCAATGAAACAATATGGAAGAATGGTAGGTAGGAATGGCCAGGCACCAAAGGAAAAATATCCTCTAGTTGTTGTTCCTCTCCCTTGCTGGTAAAGTTGAGTAGTCTTCCTGGCAAGGCCAGTGGATTTTGGGATTTTTGAATTGAACTCAACAAAATTCAACTCAGGCCCGCACCACGGCGAAGACTGAGAGATTTCTCAGCTCTTATATACCAGATCGCTAGCCACCAAAATCACCAGCCGGCAAAACAAGTCATATTCCCATCCACCACCACCTCCTCGAATACATTCACGAGTACTCTCATCTCGTGAGAAAACTAGCTGAGCAAGTTATGCCTGTTAAGTGATTCATTCAACCTATGCTTTTCTTCTATTCACAAATCAAACCCCTTAACGGATTCTCTACTTGGGAGATAATCATTACCCAGTATTTAACATGTATGGCATGACTTCACTACCTTGTTTAACAAGTATATTTGCTCAGTCATACATGCAAACATATACCTGTAATCTCAATATCCAAACCTGTATTCACAATGGGCCCAGTAGCCTGTGTGTGTGCATGATGCGTATAGAGATTCACAAAAACGAGAACAGGAATGTATGCATTTGCCAAACGCTCATATTATCTGCATTTTTCCTTACAGCTGTAAAAATTTCCACGTACATATGTATCATCATATGAGAAAATGATGTGTGTACTCACTCATCATAACAACCATACATTTAAATATCATATTATGGCTGTTCGTGCAAACAAACTCAATCTGAAGTCAACAAAACTAGATGCATATCATATCACATACAATACAGCCCAAAGCCACACGTACACATAAGCTATAAACCTTTATATGGTACATACGTGTATCGAGTTGTGTGATTCTGTTTGTTGCGGTATTAAACCCTAAGTAGTAGTTTGTAATGATCTATAACAGAACACTATACATACATACACTATTTGCCATACAAAATCACTGACTAAACCATCCTTTTTTTGGCAATTGGCAACCACTTTTTGACTTAAGTCTCCAGCTGAAGTATGTTGTGATGATGAGGCATATGCATGAATAGTAAGGTACGTTAGTGTTGTACTACGTTGTATCAAGCTCTTACATAGAATCATTCCAAATAATTATCATCATTTATCCTCATTTCAAACTGTTTCATGCTTCTAAGGTAAAAGTACAACCACAAGGGCATGGAAAGACGCAGATGTTCATGAGTAAGAGTACTTAGTGTGTTGTTTTTCAAATCCAGCTTGGAAGTGGAAGAAAAAAAACTTAGTAAATGATGAGCGATGAGCAAGATTGTACCAGGTACCACACTAATATAATACATAACTTGCTCAAATGCAAATCATAATTTGTACTACACACACTACCAAAAGTTTGCTGATAGCAGGTACAAAGTCTGTCTGCATTGCATTTCATATTCCATGAGTATGTGTGCATGTATCTGAAAAATACTTTAGGGGAAAATTTGATGTACTGAGAATGCTTTTATATTGCCCTCCGTAAAATGGTATTTAGACATCATTATAGTTTCTTCTTAGAAATGGAAATGAGATTTTATAAAGTAGTTGCGCATGATTCTGACTTGAATCGTCGCATACATCACAAGCCAAGTCAGATTTTTTTCCAAAATTAACTATAGGTAAAGAATAGGTAGTTCATGGCGGTATGATACTGGATTTAGCTCAGATGTTTTAGTTTAGATCTTGGTTCTCATATAAGACTAACTAGACATGCAATGAGATAGCAACAGGATACATACAAACATACCCCTCAGCCTTTTTGTCTTCTATTACTGCAAATAATATATGCCAACAGCTAGCTACCTACCTCATCGTTTCGTCAACTTTTTCCTTTAAGTTTAGATCATTCACACTTTACTGGCAGCTGTAAAGCTTTAAAAAGATAACGACTACATCACCTCGAAATCATCTCTATCTTTTTTTAAATAAAATTTCCTCACTTGAAGGGTGAGATAAGAAAGTGGCTACTGACCGAACCAATTTCATCGTCATATCCAAGAAAAGAAAAATATTTTACAGACATAAATTTCAATCAGATGAGTGATGTACATTTGTACGGTAGGTATGAACATAATCTGCTTCAATACTTTAAACAGCTCACTGAAACCTTGTACGATTTCAGTAAACAACCATGAATGATATCGCTCATGTTTGTTGGCATTTCAATGCTCTCTAGCAATTTCAACTTTAACAAGCCTCGTACTTTGCACTGCACACGTGCAAAAATGCGTTTGCTACTCTAAAACAACTTCTACATTATGCAGTTTTTTCACGTAACAATCTAATAGTGCATGAAACTCGGAGTGAATTGCTCACCGGAATTACAACAATTCATTGTATTCAAGCAACTTTTATTGTACAGCCACTGCCATTTGCACTATCCAGTTTTGGGTTTATTCGAGCCATGAGTTTCCTTCTTCCTTGGTTTATCTTTGCTTCCCAGCCGTTCTTTAGATTATCACTCGAAAGCAGAGTGCAACGCATGTAAAAAGTCATTCGATAATTTCGACACAATTCAACTCCTTTAGGGTAACACATATTAGCAACCATACGAATGCGGAAGACTTTCATGCGTTTCAATCGACGACGAGGTGACATTGTCTTCGCTTTTTTTTCCTAATTATTTTTTCCTTTCCAACAAAAAATACATACAATCCGCAAACAGCCCGAGATATGGGAAACAATAAGTGAGCACAGCACGAGTGCGGTTGCACGTTTTCTGTTGCACACCACCTACCCACGTCACCCGCTACAAACCAGTGGAAATGACGGTGATAGAAAAGCATACAACGTCCAAGGAGTTAAAAGAAGGATAATACAATACAAGCCTAAACTACCTACATCAACCAACATGGTACTCTTCCGGAAATGTGCATCAGCTTGATATGATACACGGAGCGCAGTGAAGTGAACTGCTGCGGAAGTATTCCGTACTCCACCCTCCCACTTACATCTAAAACATGACGTCACGTTTACATTTTTCCAGATTTCATTATTGTCGCTTACGCGAATCCCGACAGCCTAAGCTTTCACATGAGTATCTCCGTCATTTCAGAAAGAAATGTGCATTCAACTCTTGTGAAGTTCCACTCTTTTTTACTTTGCTTTCCTGTTTCCCGTAAGCAGTGTGTTTTCTCAATTCTTTCCTGAGCAAGGTTTAGGAAGCAACAGTTTTTTTCCTATACTTCTACCACATGTGTGGTAATGGTATGTCTAGGTACAATGTAGCAACAAGATAACCCTCATGATCCGATCTTAGGCGCCGGTCTCGACGAAAATAGAAGAAAAATCCTCCATATGGAATTTGGAGTCTGACGGGAAAATTCTCTTGCAGGGGTAACCTGTAGCCTACAACGAGAATAGAATTCATCGTACTATGCCTCCATACATATGAAGTTTAGCTTCAAAAAGAGCGATATAACATTAAAGGACAAAATTCATCGCACTGGGTGTGAAACAATGGAATTGAGCACTCAATACATTTCCGTCCCGTAAGGCTGACGTGTATTTCTTGTTATGATAATACAACAATCAACAATAGATAAGATAGCTTAGATAAATGTGATTAAAATTGAATCTATTAATAATATATCGAATTTCCAAGCGAATCCGAGCGAGTATGTATAATGAGACCTGTTCGAAGGATAGGGTGTAATTTCCCTTCGTATAAATTAAAATTTTCCATTTACAAGCGACACAACGGTAGGTATACACTGGTTTCTCCAGTTAGTTAAACAGCTATTGACTAGCCTTAGCTGTTAATCAGAAAGCTGATACTATCAAGTTCTTTTCATGCCCAATATCTATCTAACGATAAGTAGTAAAGCCACGTTTTGTATAAAGCCACGACCACTTCGCAAGGTAATATATTACTTGTGCATCATTAGCGCTATAGCGTGATACCTTATACCTGTTTATCATTTATGAACCTATTTGTAGTTCTCCAATCTATTCTAAAGTATCGTGGGTCGTGATCAATAGAACCCGAAAATCCAATTTTTTAAACCAATGCCACTTTGTGGCTCAATACATAAACTAATCGCATCATTAACATTGTAAAAATAGCGAATAAAGAAGCTAACACTTCTTTGGAATCAGATTGGAAGAGGAAGGGTGTGGCGTTACCATTAATTTGCAACTCTACTTGCAACAAAAGTCCTGATCACATCATCACACAAGCTCAACAAATATACCTTATACCCAAATATATAAAGTACAGTACACGTATAACCTTACAACCTACCCTTATGGATATCTTCTGTATGTGCTCATTTCATGTTTTAGCCGTACACCGCCCGTCGTCCTTATGGTATGGGCTGCTGTATTTTACTTACATGATCACAAACCAGAACGAATATAATTCATATTCAATCCCAAACAAAAAGAATAACCAACAACGATACTATTTTGCATGGGACATATTGGACATCACAGCTATAAATTTTATCAATAACAGTCAATTAAAAATATGTCTGAGAAACCACAAGAAATCCCACTGGATGGAATACAGCAACCAATTGTTTCCTGTATTTTCAGCCTGCAACATGCGGTATCGAAGTTACTTTACGAGCATCGACGATCATTAAGATTGCAGTTAATTTTTCTCTTTAAAAATCACTGTACATGTAACTAACTACGTACCAGTATCCCTGAGGCTAAAACTAAGATCTTTCATCTTGTACAATTTTTCCATCTTACATGAACTTACTAACGTCAATCACGATTTCGGCAGACCAATGAGATGTTTTGGGAAGCTGATTACCTTGAACTTGTGGTGGGGCTAGTTGGGACATTTTTCCTTAAACTATAAACCAAATCTATAGTTTTGATGCCAAACATAGATCGGCAAACATACGATAGATCCCAATAGTCACTAAATAAATGATAGTGGCTCGGCAGATTACTTGCGTTTTTTATAAACTCTACAAACATGCTTCGAATTCGCCTGCAGCAATTTTCATGTGATGTGCAAACGCCTCCCCACCCGCTAGAAAGCCTTTACCAATACACCTTATTACGTAAGCTATGGAACTGCTTGTAAGTGTGTAAACCATATTGTTTGTCTATCGGCTCAACATAACAATTTATTTTTCACTGACAAAGCGAAATAGATTGTGATACCACGATCTTTGCCTACTTGCATAAAAATGATTACTCACACTATTATAATAAATGTACTACATAATCGGGTGAAAAGCATGTCATTATGTCAACTCATCTCATGCCATTTAATAACCCTTCCTATATGTGCAAACGTGCTTTGTAAATCTGCAGACTAATAAGCTAACAGTCTACGTTGTTGTGACTTCTCTGAACTAAATCATTTATACCGATGATTTAATAATTACACAAGGCAGGCGAATCTATATGGGTACACCGTGGAGCCATGCAGTTCATATGGATGCAATTCATTTCCTCTTTACATTTCTATCTCTACGTTCAGAAGCAATAATGCGCAAGGTAGGGTTTCACGAAGAAAGTGTCTGTAACAATTATTGTGAAATTCTAATCTCAGGCAAGTGTATGTATACTTGTATATAAATATATAACAAGTTTTATAAATCTGTCGTTTTCAGAACTACCTGCGATTGAGAGAATGAAGGTACAAAAAAGCAATAGAAAAAACATGTGTAGGATGTACAAGAATGAATAGAATTCAAAGACGGTTATGTTTCACACAGGATCAATACTACAGACAATGTGTAATTCCCATATCAGCAGAAAGATTCACATTCACATGCTTTACATATAATATGAATATGTGGAAGTAACAGCTTACTTAGTATATTCATTGCAGTTTGACACTATGCAGTTTATACCACTACACACACAGTTTGAAGGGTACTACAACAACTTATGTCTGATTTAACTTATATTCTATCTTATACTCGTCAGACTCGCCTAATGTATTGAGAATAAAACATTTCACTTTCTCTTTAACCAGATAACGCATTATTCTGAGTAATATGGTGTGTTCATGTAGGTGTGTAGTGTGTACTACTCGGGCCAAAAAAGTCTGTTTCTAACAGTTAAGGCGTCAAATAAGAGATTTGATCATATTGTGCATTCCATTTCTGTGTAACGTGTACCCAGACATACATGTGCTCACACTGCTCACTATACCACAATATGTACAAGTTATATACTCAAATTTAAGAAAACGCTGAAATTGAGCTTCGTAGCTGATTGATGTGTTCCATATGCACACATTGTAGCATATCTTAGCTCTACTCAACAAGAGTACTTCAATTACAAAGGTAAAAACCACAGCACACTCTACACAGGCAAACTACACACTTTTCATCATCTACCTGTTCATGATCATTGTTTGTCTATTACCGATTTTGAAATTGATCTAACGTACGGAGCTAACATCAGCCATTGGCAAAAAGTCATTAAGGACTTTTCGTTTTGTGCAAATGTCTAGGTACCTCATCCCAGGAATTCTTGAGGAGCATTTAGTAAGTACCATTATCATATAGCCATAGCCCACATCTAGTAACAGACAGGTAATGTTTGAATGCTACTCACTCACTGTCGTTTACTTTGTCTGGTTACCTTGTGGTTATATTATTTTCAATGCTTCATGTTAAATCCTTTTTCTACTCCTCTCATCTCCCTACGCTGTTCACTTGCTTACAATTCTGCATTCTTCTGCTTCTTGCTTGTATTAAAACGTTCTCATATCCGGGTGCATTTTATAGTTTCTTCAATTAATTCCACTTCATTCTCAACTGTCATGTGTTATATTATCACTCGCACACACATAACAACAAACAGAAACATACTTACTTACCTACATACAGCCATCGTTATTATATGACTATTATTATTATTATTATTATTATTATTATTATTATTATTATTATTACGCTTTGATCTCATGCGCTGCTGATTTCTTCAATGAAAGCTACCTGCTGCTCACTATAGTCAAATGTATTTTTCCCTTTTCATTGAAATTACGTAAAATTATTGGATTACGAACGGATTACACCCAATTGAATCGTAAGATTGCGACTGAAAAAATGGTCGTAAAGTTTCGGACGACACTTTACACCCACTACTTATCGTCTTAAAATCTCTGCAACTAATTGCTTTACGACCACAACCATACACTCAAATTACATATGATAAATTAATCGACATTTTTTAATTGATGCAACTGCTGCATTTTGGAAAATGACAGCTTACAACATACGAAAAAAGGATTGGTAGTTCAAAGTCGGCAGGTATTTTGCACGCTAGTGAAACCTTATGATGAACAGAAAACAACTACTGTGAGCCTACACCTCCAATTATTTTACTACGTCAATTTTCTTGCACCTGTGAAAAAAATTATGATAATTATCAGGTGCAACGTGCAGCCACAGCCCTCCATGTCCTTTCCTAACCTACCACAGATTAAATAAAATAATTTGAAACCATTTACAAATAGTGAGATCTAGATATCCATTCTAGCCTGGCCTTTTCACTAGTGAATTCGCAACAGGCATGAAAGTAAAACGTCTCTTAATGTTTTCAGACCCTCTGTAATCCTCAGGTCTTTTATGAATGTGAATTTAGGTCAGAGGAACCGAACCATTTGATATACGATTACGGAAGCTGAGTACTCAGTATGTCTTTCTCATTCAGTCTTTTTTTTTCTGTGACACGATTGCATTTATGCTGCCATTGCCGACTGTCGTAGACGTGAAATCTTTTTCTTAGCAAGTACGTAAACCATGTATCAATGTAATCACGATAGCACCTCTCACTCACACCCTACTCTTCAATAGAATGCAGCAGCTCATTATTTCATTCAGTGGAAACATAAAAGAAATGTGTGATTGTATGAATTACTTTCTTGCGTCATCGCACGATCTTATAAAAACTGTAGTGAAACACATCAATCACGAATCACAATAGTAGCAGTAGTAAATACATAGTACATCAACCTATTCCCATGAATAATTTTTTAAAAAGCAGTGTCAGCTAAAATACTAAAATAGCAAAGTGAAAGAATAGCATGGCATTTATTCCCAATACTCGCCATTAATTATATTTTTACTTATATTCACGAAAAAATAATTTTGCTGACTCAAATTGAGCAGTCTTTACAGTAGCATTAATCATCAATCTTGTTTTAGCCATTTTTTTCCTGGCAAGCCCTTCCACAAATTCCGACTGCAAATGTTCTTTCCCGTGCTCAGTTAGAAGAATTTCCTTGAGATACATTTCAAATTTCATTTCGGAAAAATACACATGCATGTAGTTTAGATTGCGTGTGCGTCGAACACACTAAGAAGTTGAGAGTAAAGATAATATCATAATAGCATGATTTATTAGCGAAGATGATTAAGAGATTTTCGAAGCTCTGAGAAGAAAATTTGCACACAGTATTAATAACTCGCTTCACAAACTAAAAAATCGTGTAACTGTTTATAACATATATCATAACCCTTACACACGCCAACCAACCCACACATCGTTTTGAAATTTTCATCAATTCAATGAAGTGCAAATTAGATTTGCAGAATTGTCGTTGAATACTTGTGGTTAGTAAGTGATGTGTGGAAGGAATTTAAAACTAAAAAATATATACATTTTCGTAAGTTTATCCTTTTTAGCTTCGAATGTAAAAATCTAATACGTGCAACATATCTATTAGCATTAAGCTTTTCAGCAGTAAAAAGCATGATCAGTGGAGATAGAAAAGCATAAAGTCAAACTTACCCCTTCATTTCCAAGGAACCTTAAAGTTGCACGATGTCCAGTCTTATGCTGCAAGTAAAAAAGAGAGCATAGTTAGTCCAGTAATTATTTACGAAACCCAAATGACCTATTCTAAGGTCATTATATGAATAAAATCAGAACTTGTATCAAAGTTTGGCCATAATGACACTTTTTATTACATTCTTACGGCATCGGAAAGGTTAAATGATCTTATAGCCTCGCCTGCCATTGACGAGGGCCAGGTACGACAGCTTTTTATGCACGATGTCATTCGATCGAAGTCTTTGTGAAGGGAACAGCGTCCTTCACACGATGCATCACATTTACATAACATACCTATTTGGATACACACATATTTCATTCGTACATCTCTACTTACTATACTGGTATGTCATGTATCGAATCGAACCAATCATATGTAGTATGCAACATTCGACCAATCTTCTCTTTTTATGCTCACCTTGCGCTTGCCAAACAACACCTTTTAATATTCATGATGACATGACTCAAGTTACTCTTACTAGTGCTGTCATTATTATGGTATGGCCAATGTCTTTAATCACTGACTGACGTGATGCGATCAACAACCACACATTCTAATTGAACATTACATTATTATTAGGCAGAATAGTAATAGTCGCTTAGTTAGTTACTCCATTCGGCAAAAACCATAGACAGACAGCTGCTGCAATCAGTGTATCGCAAACTACAAAAACTTAGCCATGACAAGGAAACAGAAATCATGACAGTAGGCAATAAAAAACTATTTCATGATTTGCTTTACTTTTTTATTTGTTTCTTTACAAAGCAGTCGGAGTAAAAATTTGTGTCTTTTAAGAACATCAGTATATATGTGATGTATATAAAACTCAGCCTTGGATGATATCTGACGTTACATAGACAAATATAACCCATATTGCAAATATAACTCCTATAGTATCACAAAGTTGCGTTGCAGTTAGCATTTTTTGCTTTTGTGACAGTTTCCACTGATAAAATTTGACGAACAAAGAAGCTTTTGGATTTTACATGCGCTAAACTATGCTTAACAGTTCCATGATTTCAATTTCATAGATTTTATCCGTAATTGACGAATCCTTTTTAACAATCTGGACTTACTGTTGGTAGGTACATGATTGAAAGCCAACCAAAATTTAGACGCAGACAGAACAGGACACGATCATGTCATTATTGTCATTCATGCCTACTTCAATCTTCTTCTAAACTAACGTGACTTGCGCTCTTTTTGTATCCAAGTAGAACTGGCTGAATCATATAATCATATTTTCCTGCTACGATATATTTTGTTATCGCCCAGTTCCATAAACTTCCTAAAGTAAAATAATGTCTTTGCAAAAAACTTAAACATATCTTACAACCGTATGTCTCTTTTTAAGTACGTTAACAATACCAATACATTTAATTTATTGCCCATGGAATCAGTTGAATTGTACATTGTACAACACAATGGTCATATTCATAATACCAACTGCGCAGTGTTACGTTATCAATAATTTATACTGTCACATAGTCACATTTTGCAATGTAACTTCCAATTATCATCATAAACGATATCATTTGTCGTAAATAATCCTATAAATTTCGTATTGTATGCAAGTTTTTTTCCTAAATAGATCATATTGATCAAAAAACCAGAAATACTTTGGTTATTCAGTATTTTTCCCCGGTTTCATTCATAATAATTTCTGAGATTTTTATATTACGCAGTTCAGATAACTGCAACAGATGCGTAACGGTGCAAATCCATTAATGGACTCAGACACAATGAGGACGTGTGAATTATAAATAATTTTACATAAAAAAGATCGCGTTTCTTGTCGTTACTCCCCCGGTTGGTGAACATTATTGCTCCAATCAATTTCTTATCAACACATTCTCACAATATTTTGCAATATGAATGACATTTTCACACGTATGTACTCACATTGTAATACTATATATTATAGTTGAACCAGCTAAGGAAAGGTCAAAGGTACATTCATACTTTAACTGAATGGGACGGTGCGGTTTTCATTGATGAGCGTAGGTGAGTTAATGGAATTCAACATTCATTAAAGGGTAAATATTTTGTGCGAATGAATGAAAAATAGACATAAACTGAAATAATGCAAACAATGACACGCAGGATTCTGAAACAAAGGCTGTCTGTGAAGAGTTGCGCCACGACGGCGGAACTATAAAAAGATATCCCTTTTCATTCTTTCAATCTACCTGTCGTGGTTTCAAATAACAATAATAACACGTAGAGATGGCTAGGTAGTGTGTCTCCTTCACTTATTGTTGCGAATTGGCTTATGTAAAGCGCAAATGTAAAACTGAACACATAATTTTAAATCCTTGGCAAGTAGTGTGTGTGTATGCGTTCAACATACTGCAGCCCACGTTCCATCAACCATTGACATAAGTATATATCACGGAAATTCGCGTTTTACTCAATCATCGAATGAGTACTTACAATTTACTTATTATATAAAACCAAAGATAAAGAACTTAAGCCAAATAAAACAATATAATAACGTCCACAAAATATTCTTACACCTTCTGCACACGAAATCCAGAGAAACCCCGTTTTAATTGTATTACCATATCTATTACTGGATAATCATAGTCACATTAAAATAAAAACATCCAGTTAAGCGAGCATCGTTTCGTTTGTTTGGATAATACTTGTCAGATTTTGTGAATGGGGTATGTATGAACCTTTCTCTATTGTTCCATACAGTGCATCTTTACACATGGGACATTTATGAGAGACGTTTCGTTTCGTGCTACCACAAACAAGGATTTGACTAGACTTTGTGCTTGAAAGCAATAAACTTATAGCAAATAATGCACAAAAATTTACAAAGGAAGAAGTATCAACTCAACGTACAACCGCTCTGAGCTTTATGAGCTGAACTTACGCTCCCATTTATTCATCATGTAAGTACCTAACACATTGACAGATCTGATACACTATCAAACTGATGAGAAACATATTGTACAATCACGAATAGACCAGTTTAACAAGTAGAAAAATATTTCATGCTTGGTGAAACTACTGGAAGTCCTTGGGTCTAAAGCTGAGAAATAAGTAAAACACCGTTTTCTTAAACTTTTCAGCACCCACATGGACATGTTGTTTGATTGTGTGTGTGCATGTCGATGATTTCATTTATGAGAGTCGAGAGAGACGAGAGACATATCCTAACTTGTTGAAGGTGCACTTCACCATATTTTCCACGTTGGTATGTATTGCCTTGCTGCCGAGAGTTTCTTAGTTTCCTTAGAACGAATCGAGAACCAACGAAAAAATCTTCAATATTGACAGGGGATAATGGAGAACAGTCAAGAGCGACCGTTGGCGAAAACAGCTGTGTCTCGACATGTGCCGAGCAGGGCATATTAAAGGGTAGGGTATGCACATGCACTTTTGTGCATTTGAATTCATGTGCATGTTCGTTTCTCCGACAATGCAACCATGCTTTATCATATCTGTGTATAACCCAAAAAAAATACATTCAATTTCATTCCAGCTTCAGCTATGCTGTAAGATTTAAGAGTGGTCATACAAAAATTATTCCTGGCCTTCTCAAAAGAAGCTCCGCCGACCCTCTTGGTTTTGAGTGCAGTAATTCGGGGCTTATAAAAAATGTACAGTTTATCCATGAGAAAGGCACATGACGCTCTGTTTAACACATATGTTGTTTCACGTTGAAGCATGTGCTCAGCTTCGTGCTCATCATAGAGCAACATTTCGTTCCGATAGAAAATCCAAGTTCCATAATTGGAACAGGATACTCTCCATCTATCTCCCTTTTTTCTCCCTACATGCAACGAACATTGAATTCTATGACCTAACCTGCATGACAAGAATGACATATGGTGTTCTGGCAGTAAGCGCCAAGTATGTTCCTTGGGTTGAATTGAAAGGAAAAAGAAAAAGGGGAGTCGTGGCGCACTTCATTTTTAACCAGTATGTATGTTCAACTAGTGGTGATAGTAAGTAAAGCAATACCTTAGGCAATTTATGCATGCATGCACCCTTCAGCCATCTCAGCGATGTTATAATAACACAAGGGAACTTACCCTCCATTTTTCAACTGTACTATCACATTTCTCAATGAGAAAAATTATTTCAGAGTGCCGAGCAACGTGCATTTAAAGACGTTTCAATCCAATTTCCCTTTCATCGTCAACTTCAACAGAAAGTATGGACCGTCATCAACATTTCTCACTTTTACACATTTTATATTCCATAAAATAATGTTGCAGATGTTGCTCCCTTTACACTTTTCCGGTTATTACGTTTTACTTAATTTTCGTATGTATAACATTCGAATCAAATCGAAACCAAGATGGATCCGTTAGGAGGTTTAGTATACACTCCTAGTCATAATAAACGTGAACTGTTAGCTTTAGCCAGTTTATAATGTCAGCATCAACATGCCTGGGAGCGCTTTTCCCAGTAGAATTGTCCAGTACGGATGATAGGAAAAGGAAATAGCTCCAGTAATTTTGTAATTGAGCGTGTGCCGGCGACGGAGTAGAAAAGCGTATGTAATGTATGCGGTTATGTTCTGTAAAAAAGAGGGGGACGACAATGGAGACTATATGCTTTTTATCATAACATTGAACATACCAAGTACACTTTAATATTTGATTTCCTTTACGCATTGCAAAAAATAGTAAGATAAAACCGTAACCGCCAACTGACTTCATACATAAATAAATTTTTATCCTGTGTTCATTTAGTGTAAGTCCATCATTGTCAGTTTTACTTTTGCTCCAAACACGGTTTCAACGATTAGATGAATCAACAGTGGCAAGTGGCATAAGTGAACATGGTTTGGAACCTCAGATTCTCAGAACCTCAACCTCATAGTCAATTTTAATTTTTACGAGTAAATCTCGGACGGATCTGACAGCCACTTTTACCACCACTATACGATTGACACTAACATACATAACCAACCGTTTATATGAGCTGAAGCTAAAAACGTAAGCGCTGTTGGAAATTGAATATTCTTTGATAAAATGTACAACTTGTAGTACACACAACGTATAAATAAATGTTCCAACCAAGAAGACCCATTTCCGTTTATGTTCTTGAAGAACGAGCCAAATTACGAATATCAACGATAGCAAAATTGAATTTTAATGAGCCACCACCGTTAATTTCATTATTATCAGTCTCCGTCAACAAATTCTCTTTTTTGCATGGCATGTTCCATTAGCATCGCTGATATTTGCCCTTTCATGTCGAGTATGGTTGGATGTTGCCCCTGACAGATATGTATGCCCTGGACGGAACGCCATGTTGTGCGGGATGCGGGACACAGTTTCAAGGCTGGAGCAGACATTGAAATTTCTTGTCACAAAATTCTAATTGGCAGTTTCATTTCTAATTTTGGATGATTCGTGACTTTGCGACATAAATACACGAATAGTCATTTTCACGTATCGAATAGAGGCATGTAGACATTCGCTTTTTGGATGATTCAGCAAAGTTCAAGTGAACTTGCTATCATGAATCGGAGCATGAGTTTTGCTGTTTTTTAACTTTCCCGTAAAAAATTAGAGTTTGTCTGAATCGTTTCGACGTAGTCTTGTCAGCTCCTCACATTCATTCGATCGGTATTCACACCACTCTCCTCCAACGGACTACGTATATGCACCAAACTACATTACAATGTGTACAAAATGATATTCCCCTTTCCTTCGACTTGTTGCACTCTACATCCAAGACCTAAAATAGAGCTCTTTTCTGAACGCATGCATGAGATTAGACAGCATCAGTGCTGTTCTATAAAAGACTCGATCCGTTTTATAAACTCATTCATTTAGACTGAATTGTTCGCGTAAAAACGTGTGAGTTTTAGATATCGAAGAGCTAAGTAAACGCAAGTCAGAGAATGCAGCAGCCTAGCTCAAGCCCAAGCCTAATATGGGATCCTCTTGAATCGGTCGCGTTCAAGATAAATGCGTACACACTTTTGAAATGCAGACAAGAGATTTACCTAGCATAAACCTATATAGCAACAATATTGCATTGACTCATTCACATTTCAGAGTTAGCTCGATGTGTGCACCACGAGCATCGGTTTTGGCTGCTCCTTTTAAAAGTCAAACTACCTAACACTTGAATAGCTTTAGAGAGAGGAGAGAGAGAGGAGAGCGAAAAGTACGTTTTCTCTTCACAAAAAAAGGTTCGTTCGTGCCCCTACCAAACATGCATCACTGTTAATTTGCTTGATTTTCATTTAATCTTATGAATCCAAGCATTTTGATTGTCGATTGCATTTGTCTGTTATATTAGCTGCCAAATTCAGTAGCTGAATGAATCAAATGAATGAGAGCTTTAAAAGTCTCGAAAAATGTCTTTTTCTCTCAAGCAATAACAATAATACTACATATGAAAATGCGTTAGCCAACAGGCATCAATCAGCTTTTTGCTTGGTTAAGTAAGCATGCATTTATACATACATCGTATCACACGGATGTAAGTACATTGTAGACTAATGTAGACGTGATTTCTTCTGCTTATGTTACTCTCGTGCGTTTTTTCCAATAATTCTTTTTGGAAAACATTTTGTGATAAGATTAATATTGCTGCACGCTTTTAAATTTTAATGCTCACTGTATGAGAATATGGAAAAGGTTAGAAGCTAATAAAACGCACAAAATTACCTTCTGTGTGTATATATCATATTTACCAATAACTACGATTTCCTTAACTTTTCATTTACTTAAATGTAGTTCACAACAATCGTTTTCGAAATTGAAAAATCTCAGATCTTTGTAATCTATTGCAAAAGAACGAGGCAAGTATTAAAAAAGTTTTTCCTACTTTCAATGAAATTTAAGTAAAATGCCATGAACACATTCATCTACACTCATGTACCGAGACAAAATCTTAGAAGGAAAGAAATAGACACGTTGTCAGTTAAGTTTTTTCAAGTTTACACAATTTTGCTGATGATATCATAGATCTTAGATGGGCATATCAGCATTACCTTTAACTAAATCAAACTTTGAGTTCACTTCCGTCAGTTTCCGATGTCACACTAACAATTTGTAAAAAGATGTGCAGTGAATGATGAGATGAGATGCTTCTTTCTACATTTTTCGTCCTACAGTATCGTAAGCTTGTATGAGTACCCTATAAAAAGATTGTATGTGAATCAAATTACAATGAAGAGCATTAAATTGGAAATTCACGATAGAAAAAAAATAATTGTACAAGTTTTTGCAACATTCTCCACCATAATGCACAATGCATCAAATGAATTCAACAAATCTTATTTATAATGCATCCCATAGCTTTATAGAAACAAGAGAAAACTTTCGAAATTACATCTTTATTCTCATCTTCTCATGTTTACAGTTGCAGAAGTAGCCATTCTCTTAAAGGCAAACTGTTTGTCACTCAGATGGGACGGAAAACCTTTCAGAATCATCACCATCACATCACATCTCATGCATCATCAACAATGAATGCAGAACAGCTATATAATGCATGTTAGAGTTAGATATCACCAAATCACCACCACCACCACAAGTGACAAGTCAGGTCTATCAACGTCTCTTTGTGATTTTTTACACCTCGAAGTATCTAGCGTCGGTAACGATTTTAAATTTACCTTACAATTTACTCTCCATTTAATGTGAATTCGATAGTCACACTTATCATCATCGTGTCAGATACTGAATTCAATATGCTCTGCCTCCATTTATTTATACATTGTAAAAGGAGCATTATTTTTTATGGCATCACTAATTTTTCATTACTGCTCACTTCGTTTGTACCAGCTACCACCTACCTAGCTAGCTGCCATGGCTTGAAAATGTGCAATATGTGGCGCTAGTTATGTTATAGTCATCGATGCAGCTAAATTCCTAAGTTAAGCAGTCGGCTCGAACAGTTCAGTCAATAATAGGAAAAAAATGTATTTCTTCTTAAGTCTTCGGTACATTTACTTTATCGTAACGATAATATTAAAACGGCGATTATAAAATGCTTCGCTGATAGTGATAAGACGAACTGTCGTACGCACAAAAGATTGCCATAAAATGAAATTCAGTATGAGCCACACACTGGCAATGACGATAAGTGAGTTTTCTGTTAATACCTACAGACACATGACAGCACACACTACAATTACAACCATTCATTGTAGGAAAGGAAAACATATAGCTATATACAATGAAATCTGAGATAAAATGAAACTGAATCCAATTTGCATGATCACTTAGATATTTCAAACTTGACCTGCTTTGAATTTAGGTTTTGTCAAATAATCAAGAGCATTCACTCAGGTATATGATGTCACATTTGCTGACCTTGCACCTTTCGTGAAATGTAAAAATTTCATCACTATTGATCCTCATTTACAATCAATTTTGGAACTCATTTTTATTACCTTCTCTACTATTCCGAGAAATTGGAAACTATTTTACGCATTAGTTTGGAAGGATTGAATTTATTCCACAACAATATATTCCAAATTTTACCAAACTACTAATGTATTTCGTAAATCCTGGTCCCTTTCATTCGGCAATCTTCATAAAGCTGGAAAATTCATAATTTTAAATGAATAATTTACACCAACTTTTCTTACCTGTATTTTTAAGTAATCTTCAATGGCCCTAAGAGCAGAATCCGTTAATTTCACAAAAATCACTGTTTTATTTCCACACTGATTAACCTGAGATGATAGTCCATACTTGACACCTTCACTTAGTGCCATGATCTATATCAGCAGGTCGTGAAGAAAGTTGCGTGGGCTGAGGCTGGTGCTGGAAGTACAAAGCCAAAACTCGGTTCCGGATCCAGATTGTTTTCCCTTTGATTTCAATTGATTGTATAGAATTAAAAACTGAAGTACGTCGCAAGTTTACACTTTAATTGAAGAACTTTTGACGCTAGATGAATCTCATTTGTGTTATTACTTTGATTGTGAAATTTCTTGAGTTATGATGGAAGTTCAGTGTAGATGGAGATTAGTGGATTAAATGCCTTACTTACTGATTGCTCTACATTATTCTTTCTAGTTACGCACCATTATCCAATCAGATTCACAACCTTAATTCTTACTAAACTTTTTCACTCCATCGTAAGGCTGATGTGGCGAAGAAAATGGTGACGGTAACAAACCAAACTTTCTTCAATCGATGAATCTCTCAGAATAGAACAAATACTGTTCATAGTACTTTCAAATTTTTAGACTTTTAATTATTTACTTCACCCATTCACAATATTAAAACTTGACTTTTTTTTTCAACACAACACTTTTGTGACTTGAGCTGACTTCTGGCTGATGAAGAACTGTAAAAATACACATACACACAATTTATAAAACATTGAACATATGACCAATTTTGAACATTGTGCATGTAACGTAACGATCATGTTTTTACAAATACAAAAAAATACCCTCTGACATCTCCAACCTGATGTATTCATCAACCCATTTCGAGATAAAATATACACTCACAACCTATGACCTAGCCAATTTAAACAGGTAGACATATTTGGGTTAATTACTTTTAAACTTTTCAGCAAAAACTAGCTGGATGAATCATATCGCATTTAACTTCTAATCTCAACCACCAATGAAAATACGCCAGCCTTTAGCAATTTCTGAGAAAGGAACCTCTGCTCACCACATTTAACACACCAAGCAAAATAACGAACCAAACAGCGATAATCAAAACAATGTCAAATATTAACTATAACAGTTCTGCCTGCACCTTTCGTCACAAATAACTAACTACCTTCGACATAAATTATGGATATAATCCTTACCACACACTGGAAGTTTTTGAGAGCTTTATCTAACTACGTCGTAAATACTGAATGAAGGAAACAGGTGGCAGAGATACCTGACAGAGTGCTTTTACGACGCGGAATACTTATAAATAATTTTCTTATGTCAAACACGCTAATAACGGGGTGCATTTTTTCAAACCTAAATGAATCATTTTTTTCCCCTACAGTTTCTCCGTTCACACTCTCTAAATGACCGAAAGAACCGAAGTGTACCGACCATCAGAGGAAGAAGGAAGGAATGGAGAAAGACAAGGTGGTTTTCTAGAAGTATATGTTTCCCCAAGAAACACAGCAGCTGTGTAAGTTTTACTTTTTACCCTACTCTCTTTCCTTCCTCCTATTTACACATTCATGTCCAAGAACGGCCAACGACTACAACACAACACAATTGCTTGGGCTTCAGAGACATTTATCAAGACAAACAATCAAAATTAAATTTCCTCTTGTGAATCTCATATTATTCCTCGGAATCTCACATTCACACCGACAGGTGAACAAACGAAAAGCACTTTGTGATCTCTCTTGTACATTCATTTTGTGATGCAAAAAGGGAAACAAAGACCAATTAAAATAATACGTTTTAAATGGCTCACTTACATGGAACTGCTGCCGAGGATTTGCTTAAAATATATTTGTCTTCTTTCTTGATTATTTTTTTAAATTTCGCACAGTAAACTTTTTTTGCATATGTTGCTAGCTGGAAGAGGATGGCCTTTTTTGGATAACACGTTTCGAAATCTTCTGGAGTAGTAAATGTTCAAGTCGTGATTTCCTCTTGTTTGAAAATTTTTACGACAATAATTAGCACAGGAAATTAGTGAATATTGTGTGCACTGTATAAAAGTGAATATGTTACAGCCAGTAGAATATTTTAGTATTTTTTTCAATATCTTTTCAGTACTGTGTAGTATATTAAAATCTTCTAGTGGTGGTTTACTAATATGTAGTCGTCCTCTAGTTTAGCTTATAGCTGGCTTCTAGCAGGGGTAGAGTAGCCCTAGAGGTCTGCTGCATAATAGTAAATGATAATAATAATAATATTGCAAGCAAGCAGCAGTCTCTCTGCTAGCTGGCATTTGGCTACTTGAGATTTTAGATGGATAGATAGAGAATAGAGATAGATACTTTTTTGTGTATAATATGTTGCCTCAATGTGTGTGCTAGGAGGCTGTCGTAAAACCCTAAAACATAATGTATTTTTTCGACGAGTTCTCAATATACTATGCACATGATACTGCCAATGCTGAGGAGTAATATGGTTTGTGGAAATGGTTGCTGTTTATGCTTGCTTTTCTTATTACTCCTTCTTTTTCTTACTATTACTACTACTTTACTACGTTATTTATCGAAGCTCACACTTTTAGATATTCACAAAAATCTTCAGTCAAATCAGTCAGTCTGTGTCATGCTGCTTGTATTATAGTGTGCTTATTGTGTGATGCCTATAGTTGTATACCTTTCCACTCGCACATTTGCCATCATCATTGCATATTATTGCATTATATATGTGTGTGCGTGTAGTCAAGTAGAGTGGAAGCCTCATACTCTCATGAAATTGTATATTGTGGAAGGGTCTTGAACATTTCTGACCGTCTCCGCCTCTCTATTCTATCTATCTATCTCTTCTCATGCATAATACACAGAAACAGAGCTCTCCCTATAACGCACTCATTTGAAAGGAGCTCTAGAAAGGAATCATATTCATGTACTGAAAGAATCGACATTTGCTTGGATATTATATCCATGATGTGCTCAACAGACAGATAGAACAAGAAGAGCGTCAAGCAAAGCAGCAGAAATGTGAGCAAGGAATAATGTATCATAATGATAATCACTACATTCTCTGGTGAATGCTGACGGATGTGTCGTGTCGTGTGGACGAATCTATATAAGCAAATGAGTACTTTAGGTTTTCTGCCGCAATTGCTTTTGCTATATAACATTATATTGGCTTTATACATTGCACTTCACCGAGCCACAATGATTGAAATAGGTCCCCCCGATTGTACATTATTAAATAGCAAAGCAGAAGTTATTTATTAATTTTGTGTGTCTGGCGTCTGTCTGTAAGTCTCTCTTCAAAGGATATACGGTTGAGTTTTTGGAAACCTGCTTTCACCAATACCTACAAAATGTTTTCCATGTATCCTGAAAATATATCACTTACAATTAGTCAATAGTCATTTCAAGCTTAAAATTCAATTTCTTTCAAATATTAACATATTGGGAGTGAAGCTGAGTGAAAGGTGCTATTCATACTACTACGATATTATAATTTGCGAAATAATTTTCAATTATTATTTCTCGAACCGAGATTATGTGCATGTGCACCCCTGTTCGGGCTGTTCGAAATGAAGAGAGAGAAAATTCTCATAGTTTCGCTATTTCTCTAAGTCTTTGCAGAGGTTTAATGAGTAATAAGAGCATACAGCATTTTGCCATTTCTCTTATTCACTCTGGTTTTTTTGTTTGAGAGTTGTGCACACGTCCATATGTAGATGAACTTAACGCACCACCACCACATGTCCGTTGATGTACATAACGTACGTGTATAGTTTTATCTCACCTTGTCGTCCTAATCCATCCCGTGCTTTTTGTGCATTTCTAGCGAATATAAAAAGAGCCTCATCGACGAGCTCTCTGCTCGTCGAAACGACAAGGAGCTGAAAAAGGCTTTTGTACTATTCAACTTTGTTCGATTGGAGTTTAAATCTACTGAAAATGTTCATCCCAGCGTAAGAATAGAATGAGTGAAAAATGTATAGTAAAGGGAGAGAGAAGTTAAGTTTAGAGCTCATTTCATTCTCTTCAAAATCATCCTTCGGATTGTCAAACTTTTAAGAATCATACATGTATACCTATAAATGATAGCGTATATATAAGTTCTAAAAGCTCAAAGTAAGTAGCAACAGGAAAGGAAAGACCTACAACACAGCAACATACATTCACTCTCGTATTCGCATTGCAATGCATTTACTTTTCGGCATCATGTAAAAAAGACAAGAGATTGAACGGCTGGTAAAGTATAAAAGGAGCAAACACGTCTGCTCTCAAGTTGCAGTCGTAGGAAAACTAGTTAGTTACTTACTGTAATTTTCATACGGATTTGTTCATTTGAAAAACGTACGTTTGTACTCACAAAGAAATCCCTGAGCAAGGCATTCTAGGTTTTCATCGAGAGAACACGGTATAAAAACTAATAAAAGCCATGTGCATGCAATACAGGAATCTGTGCATAAAGTTGTACAAGGCAAGGCAATAAGTCGCTGTGTGCAGGGCACAAAAAGTGATAGACTAGCCAACCAGCTGTCTGAATGAATGGGAACGATGTTGGAATAGGGAAATGTTAATAGAAAGATAGATAGACATTGTGATACTCACTGCGATACTCACTGCATGTGTGATTATAATCATGATCTTCTGGTGGTAGTGGTTAGTTACTGCATGCATTCCATTTACTTTACTCGCTATCTAATATGCATATGATGTGGAGGTACCTAGTCCCAGTCTCCACGATTTCTTATAGAGGTACTTATTGTAGATATATGGCTTCGTACATCTGTGCTATTCTCAATGTACGGACGAACTTACTAAACTGCAACAATGCAGCAGGTAACTAAAGTAATGTCCGTTTATCTCCTCATGGCACTTTTTCTATCTCGCACTCCCATTCCATGCATACATATAATGTACAGTTGAGGTGAGACTAAGATTGCTGTGAAATACATCAAGAACGAAAGGAATACCTAGGGACATTTATCATTAAACCATTTTTTCCATTGTATTTTTACACTCGTGCTTTTTCAGAATTTGGAATACTCAAGGGAGATAAAAGCACATGTGTAATAATGATAAATGAGCATAACGCTCAAATTGCCTACAACAACATTGTACTGTACCATCTCTATGAAAACATTAAGAGAGGGGAGGAATAATGTGCTGAACGCCGTAGTGGGCACGTTCATTTTGCCGATGAGCATTTAAAAGGCTAAAAAACTATCTTAGGAATGGATAGAGGATACAGAAGCAAGTCTTTCTTTCAGGTAGAGCAGAGCGTGCGATGTGAAGTCAGTTGGATACTTTAGTGACTGCTGGGGTTTTCCCTATATATATACTAATCAGAAAATTGCACTTTACTGCCATTACCTAGCCTTCTGATTTTTTAACGCTTTTGATGTATTTCATACACACATATTCGCATACTACATAATATTTATTCGTATTTCTGGTGATGCCGATTGCTACATTCACAGTACATTTGTAGTACATCAGCAGGTATCTGAATGAAATGAATGGGATAAGCAATCGTAATGCCCTCCTCGAAGAATGTTAATTTTTTTAAGTATGTAATTGCAGTTTGCCTAAGGTGTAGTATTTTATATGATCTATACACGTAATAATAGAAAGTAATTTTTTCCTATCAAAGTAGTAAGTTCCTATCTGCTCAACATTGGAAGTTGGAATTTTGAAAATTCTTTGATGGAACCACGCTCACGCAGGGATGAAGAATGGAAGGAACTATTATAGTCTATATTAAGATTAAATTCAATTTTAAGTCTGTGGGATAACAACTTGCAACTTTATCCACTTGCCTAAAGAACATTAAACTCATTTTAATGGAATCTCAGTGGGACCGCTTACTGTGGCTGAGCTATGTATGTCATCATCATGTAATATTGTTGTATCCAATTCCTCAATGTAGCACTAGTTAAGTCACACAGGTTTGCTAGAGGGACTATTATCATTAATCTGCTCACAGCAGAACCCTTCCATTTCATCTCATCATATTGATTAGAGCAAAATTCGATCTTTGGCAAAAACGTGTTACATTCATGAATTTGTGAGCCAACACAGTGCTATTGTCATGTCATGGTATATCATAAAATGTAATGGTATTGCACAGTGCACTACTTAGAGAATATAGGACTCTGCGGTTTGTACTATTTTTGTGCATCAGTCATTGTCACACATGATTGTAATGTCGAAAGCGCACACATATCACATTAGCAGGCCGTATACATATTTGCATCGAAGCGATTACGATTTGTTTATAGAGTTTGCTTACATAGCGTTAAATCTGACAATGATAATGCATTTTAACCTGTACATGCTGTATCAAAAAGTGTCAGACATCACAGTGCTCAACGGACAGCATACATAACATTCTTCGTTAATGAACAGACATCAAATAATCGAAAATTACGGTCTGTATTGATATGTTCGACTCTGAATTTTTAAAACTATAAAGTTTTAAATGTAACACATCAGCCAGTTAAAATGTTTATTGATCTACCTTGAGGGTAAACTAACCTCTTCATCCCTGTGGTCGACGTTGTACCAAATTCTTCATGAGATTCATATTTTTTTCGGAATACATCATTTGAATATAATTAACACGCTCATAAAACTACGTTTATGGACTGATGTCTAGCTTGTACTCTCAATGTGATGATATGCATAAAACTACATTGTATGTGACTGTGTGCTTCTGTTGTTGCGATGGCTGATGATGCATGACAATAACCTACTACTATGAATAAACACAAGTATACTCAGAAATTGCAAATGAGTAGACTATATTTCTCCTCTGATAATTATGCTACTATATAGTACTACGTTACCAAAATCCTCCGTCCAAAAAACTGTTTACGTGCAGATGTGCAGGAATCGCTGTGCAGGTATGCCCGATAAACTTTTAAGACTTTGTTCTGAAAAATGTCACATGAAGCCGAAGTGACAGCTTTATATGCATAGTTTGCTGATAATACGTGATTTGCTTTTTGCCATGCATATGCAATCCCCATAGTATGTTATAAGTTTACAACGCTTCCACCTATCTCTTCTAGATACTTCTTTGTTCACGGATAGGATTTCTCACTGTGGAACTGTGCATAGAGTTTAGCTTGGTTTGTATCTCTAATCTGCAATGGCAGTAAGTTATGCTTGTAAGGGATAAAAATTGCATTGGTTTTAAGGCAAGGTTTTTGTACCTCTCTGTTAAGTACTACTTTATCTCCACGTCATAGTGCTACTTTGTTGTCGTTAGTGAGGATTGGATTTGCAGGGACATATAATGGTGGTAACAGTAAGAGCGAGAAAAAAAAACACTTTTTAAACGTATGTAATTATAGATGAATTATGCAGCCTTCGCCATTCATTTGTGGTTAGCACAGATTGTCCACTCCGCTCGTTGTTACAGTAGGTAGTGTAAAAAGGGGTAGAAATGTGAACAATCGAGGATGGATGTAATATCGCTATAGTGCAACGGATGACGGCATCGTAATGTTCTCTCTCCCTCTCTCTCCTCTTTCGCCTTTTCACAATATAACAGCTCAGTGTTTGGTAGTTTGCAAGCTTATTTAAACTGCCTGAGACAGGTAAGTAACTGCATTGCATATTTAAGTACTGAGGAAAGGAACAACATATAGCAAGTTGGTAACATCATGTCATGTTGGTCGTAATGTCGTCAGTAAAAAGTTAGGGAAAACATGTTGACTATTTGGTTGCTCTTGCCATCGCCATCATCATCATAAAATCATGCAAAGTTGTGTGTATGTATGTTTTTATACGAAATGAATGTAGTATTTGTCAATAGTCAATGAAAACGAGGTATGGACGGTCGAATCAATATTCTACTGGTGTTTTTACATACCGTACCGTCATCGTCAAGGAAAGAATCCACGTCTGGCTCTTCGGCAAAGGCCATTATGCACATTATAATTTCATACGATATTGTCTAGCATTTAGAGTTGGATAGTACAGGATGGGGACGTGGAATATGAAGTTCTTTTCAGTGTGATTATACTTGTTGTGCACTTGTACTTTTGAAACAATGTGCATGCACAAAAAAGCTTAAATGTCGCGCAGCAGCAGGTATAAGAACGTCCTTACAAAACTGGTAGATAAAGAAAGGTGAAGGGAATTGAATGTATGAAACTATGAAGGGACAAAGTGGATGCAAATGTGAACGGAATACTGATACTGATCCTACTCCTGGCGACTACCTACTCAAGATTTTTTTGGTATTGACTCCGTCCTATCTCTAGAGCTAGCCACTGAGGAGCGGAATGTGAAAAGGCAAAACTGTGCTCATATTGAGGAAGACGAGACATGATATGAGTGTGATCACGCTTCACACGACAAAGCAATTCAGTTTTAAAGGTCCTTTTTGATGCATAATATGCATTAAATTACGTATTGAATTTTTTGAAGCAATATTTTACAATTATTTGCCACCAGGAAATTGCAATATCTGTCTAAAATATTGCATAGATATGCAGTTCATTATATTTGAGAAAAGGACACTTCTCATTAAAACTTGGCCAGGTCAATTAAGATAAAATATCTGTGCTTGCGGAGGAGGCTACTATAAATATTATGTAGATGAAAATCATCCACTCTCTTTTCCAATGTATTCGTTGGTTTACGTTATTTACCCATTTCAAAACCCAAAATTGAAAATCGTGTGAACATTTGAAGTTCCAAGGCTGAGATTTTGTTGTTGCAAGGTATATATATATACCGTAATTTTTGGTCTACTGGCTTAAATTATGACTGCTTTATACATATATCCTTCTCCTGTCACCACCAAGCACAGCCTCATGCTTGAAATCAACAATAATATGTGTACCCTTGTCACTTTTCAGTTAGGATGACTTTACATTTTCTAATACCATTGTGACCTGTTGCTTGCTACCCATTTGAGCAAAAAAGCACGGTCTAATCGTTGTGCTGCTTTTTCCAACGACTCATGATACTGTACTCACTCTTACTTTCTCTGTTGTGAGAATAATAGAAAATGTGACAATGTCAATGTTAACAAGAGCAATTCTGAAATCAACTATTACACAATTGATATGGTCAGTAAATTTCCAGTCGTTAGTTGTTTTGTGTGTACACGCCCACAAACTTGCTGTTTATTAACGTGACGCAAGACTATTAGCGAATCTCTATACTGACTTGGTTAGATTAGTTGGTATTTTTGTTTTGCAATGAGTCGTTTTGTAGTCACTTTACTACAAAAATAGACATGTGAGCAATACTTTTTTTAAATGAATGAGTGATATACATTTAGTTTTACTACGGCGTAGAAATAAAAATCTGTACAACCTTGACCGCAGCATTGAATATGCTGAATATTAAGTATAGCATTGACAATAAAAATGCTTCAGTACTCATTGAGACTTTTAAACTCACAAGGAGGAGAGCGATAATAAGAAACGGAATGTCATTAAAAAGGATTATCCTATATGCGCATGCTATGCATGCCCGTTTCATTCATTCAGTTCAATAAACAATCGTATTTAGTATAGTCGTAGTATTTGACGAAAATGCTCCTTCGAGTAAAACTGCTAACAACCAAGTTTCATATTATTATTACCCTCAATTAAATTGAATTGCTGTGCTGGTTAATATTTTTCCTTACGTCATACGTGTTGATGTGCGTATGAACGTTATAAGCTTTAAGATGTCATAAAATGTAACCAAAGATGAAAAAGAATAACGTCTTCGCTGTTGTTACTGTCAGCAAAGTTCCGATACAGACTAGAGTTCACGGCAAATATGGCAATTGACTGGCGAATGTCTTTGTTTGTGAGCAAATTGATTGTTTACATACGATCAAATTTCAGTGTGAATGGACTGAAGACTTTTATGTTTATGCTGTGTTATTTATATGAAATTGTTTAATTGAAGGGATTAGGTATACAATTAGCGGAATCCACTACCGCTCAGCATGTATTATTGCATAAAATGACGCCTCTCACAAGTCTCACACGCGTGTTATTTCTTTCCACGATATATTTTTACTCCAAAATAACTGGAAAACATTTGCTATCTACTTGATAGGATGAAATCTGATCTCGATTCAATCCAAATCAAAAAAGATTTAACAAAAAAATAATTGGAATAGTTGACTTTATTACGAAAAATTCCCCTTTTGATCGTTGCAGTTTATTTATTATCAATTTTTAAACCAAGACACTATGTCGATAGAAAATTCTTCGACACTTTGTGTCACCAGCAGTTATGAAGTTATAGGTTTAAAATAGGGATTATTATAACCTATTATAGCCTAAAATGTCTGATAGGGATTATAGTTAAAGTGCTTTGGCTATAGAAGGTAATGCACATACATACATGGAATGGGATTGTTCATTCTATGATTACTTACCTACGTTCTTATATTTGCACACTGATTACTGCATATGTGCATCATCAATAAATTACTTTTTTCCGGGGAAGTCCAGAGTTCCTGAGAGTGCATAGTGCATGAGTGATTACTTTTAGACCGAATGAGGAAAGATCTTCGACTTAATTTGGTCAACAATCACATTGAGGATATCAGCGTATATTTGAAGTTCAAAGATTATTGCATTGTGTGAGAAAACTGTTTTTGCGAGGAAAACACAGTTCAAGCCTTTTCATAATATATACTTTATATGCATGTATACAACAACCGAATCAGATGAAATTTGTTTAAGTAGGTACTCATAACTCGTACGTCAATGAAACTTTATATTGCGTGAGTGAGCGGGTATAATATGTTGTATTATTACCTATATACTTTCAGTTTCCACTCTGTATATGTACTTGACAGTTCGAGTTTTCCACAGGGAAATAAGAAACCGTTTGCGCACATGCTATAGTTAAGTAGACGAATCAAATTTATGTGATTATTGTGTGAGCAGTTGCAATCATGTTAACGCAGGATGAAATGAAGATGAAACGATGATATGGTTTACTTTACAGATTATATATTTGATGAACCTTCCTTTATCACTTTTGTGGGGCAATCCAAAACTCCTATCTGTACATCAATGGGTTGACTTTGACTTCTATTTATCATTGGATCTCATCATCAGGATGAGCTTCTAGCAGCGCAGCGTATTTTACAAAATTTACAAAGCCAATAACATGATAACCTTCCACCTCTGAGTTCATCGTTGCTGTAGGCCTGATTGCAGAAGGTAAGAGAATTCGCACATGTATTGCACACAAATTTGACGCCTGAATCTCAAACTCACTAAAATCCACTTACATGACGGGTGAATTACTTTGAATATGTGCTTACTTTTATAAGTTCGTTTGTACAGCCAGTGTGGCTGCTGAACAGCTAGTGGACCAGATTTTTATATTATTATGTAAATCGATTGAATTTGAATTATCTATTTAAACACATTTGGATGGGGCACGTCCTCCCATAGTGTGCAAGGATGGTTATATATGTCTATGCTTATATGAATAGGTAATGGATTTATATAACGAATGGAATACAATGGTGGTGGTGGTAGCTGAGCTGATGAACAGCTTTCCATTCGATAAGTTCCAAATCAATCCAATCAAACCAGACCACTAGGATGCACTTGTATTTAAGTAGTAATAAGTTATCCGTTGCCCGTACTGTATTTCGTGCATACAATTACAACTTCTCCTCGCAATTGGAATAACACTTTTACTCTGCAAGTATACAATATCTTACAATTAACATAACATCGAGCACCTAAATATCCATGAAAAACGTTTAACTATTTGAAACCTACAAACCCTTTAAACACAAATACACACTAAAACTTAAAAATGAAAACATGAGATTTAGGTCTGTGTAAATATCTTTGTAACTTTTGCATTTTATTCCATGCATCTAAATTAAGCATATAAATCTTGCACTTTTTCAAGCGTACACCAAACATATGAACATAACATGACTAGATAATTTTTGGTTACCAAATTAATCCTAGGAACGGCAACTGCCGTTGTAAGTATTACTACTTCGTACTACGCATGGTATTACGCTATGATAAGAGCTTTGATTTCATCGACCATTTTGAAGAGGTGCTTCATTTTCTCGTCTTTTATGTCCATTCCAGGAGTGATCCCACTAAAAAGGTCCGGATGCATTTCCCATCTTCTTTCAAGTAACTTTGCCACCACATTTTTACGTAATCCCATACGGCAATGCCTCAAAGTTTGAACCCAGTCCAAACATGTGGAATGCCAAATAATCTAACACGTGAAAAGAGTTCCATAATGAAAGAGATAGATGATGGGTTAAGTTATGAGAAAAGTTATGCAAAACAGTTATGTGTAATAAATCAGAAAATTTGAATCATGTAGTGTTACACACCTCATCAAATGTCCGATAACGGTTGACATAATGAAAATCGTGAATTATGTTGATATTTTTTAACGTGGTTCGAATACGAGGAGCAATTTTTAGAACCCTTCCCTTGTTTTCTAATTCAATTTCTCCTGTCTTTCCGTTAGTTTGCTTATAATTCGAATAATCCTGGTTGCTGGTACTAGGACCTAATGATGATTGCTGCAGAGTGCTGTAAGTTTTTTGGTTGTGTACGCCATTTGCAACGGTGGTTGTACCAGATGCGCCACTTATATCCCCCGTGATTGCATCTTCAACAACATCTCCATGCGTCACAAGGAACCAGTACACTGTGCGAAGACTAAGCTGACCTTCCACTTCTTCTAGGAGAAAATCTGCTTTCAAAGTTGCCATTTCCCATTCTAGTGAGTAATCATTTATTTGTGGAGGAATAGACTTGGCACTATCTTTCTCTGATTTTGTCTGCTTCATCCTTTTAAAGTAAGAGTGTAAGATTTTATTTCTTGTCAATGTTTTCCAAAACGTGCAATATCAATAGTGAAATAAAGCAAAACCTTACATTGATTCGATTTGCGACACGAGTCTGTGAATAGCTTGATCAAATGCCGGATCGTCCAAATGACATAGCCTTTCGGCAAGAGAAAGAAGATAAGGCTCAAATATAGAGGAAATGCTGGGATTTTTAACTGGCTGAGTCTTACCACCAGCTTTGCCACTACTTTTAGAAGGCTTTTTAATTTGCTCATTTGGTTGGTTAATTTCCTGACTGGGGAGAATTGAGCTTGCTATCCCACCACCAACTTGAAGCAACATGTACAAGCCAGTAACTAAGAAATGAACTGGAACGTTGTTTCTCACGGGCAAATATTTTCGTGGGATAAGATCATCCATTTCTTCACAGACCATAAAAAATCCTCGAGGAATAACAGATAGTGTTTCAGTAAGAGTGTTAAGCAACTCAATCACCCATTGCGTGTTCTTATCTTCGGATTTAGATGGATCAATTGAAGCACTGGGTAATGACTTTCCCTTACTTCCCTCGTTCATTACCCCCGGTGTTGTCTCACCCTGTGTCGTGCAAAGCTTTGCGTGCTCTGACAAATGCTCTGAGATGCTTAAACATAAAGACTGCACGCACGTTTTCATTATAGGTAGTATTACATCAACTAGACATTGAAACCACACAGGTCGGCTATTGCTATTCCATATTTGTGTCTTGTCCATCACACTCCAATCCTTAATTTTAGGGAAGATGGATCTGTAGACAGTGACCATATTGTTCCTAGACGTTGCATGAGCTATGATGTATAGTGTGCACGAAGCAGCCAAATGATTGGCAATAGATTTGGGAAGTCCATGACAGTCAGATTCCATACAGGAGGCATGCTTACACCGTTTAAAGGCTTTGCCCTCTAACAGGAAATCATTGGCTGGAGCAACGACGGTTGGGAAAAGCGTCAATATGAATGTCGCAATTTTGCAATGGTTGATAGTCAAAACCTATCCATACAAAGTAAAATACAAATTATTAAGTCGCTCTACTCGGATCATGACAATAAGAACGTACACGCAGTACATTTGAATTTAATACACACACAAATAATTCATGAATCTGACATAATTCAATCAAGCTAGCTACCTTGTATACTAGAGCCCAATTCACGGCCGGTTGTGCACGCAACAATTTAATATAGAAAAGTAGCTCCCAGTCTTTGTACTCAAGGTTGGTGGGATAAAAGTTGGGACACAAAAAAGACAACACGGACATCCAAGCAGAATCAGTTAGACGGGAAGTGTCTTTCTTTCTTGCTTCAAACAGGTAACAGGTAGACAACCCTCGTCTGAACGACTGCAACCGAAGCCAAATTGTCTTTATATTGAGAAATTTTGAAAATGAGTTGACATTGTTTTACATTCTGAAAAATTGTCAAATTACCTTGTACAATATTTCCAACGGACATCCAACAACCATTAAAGATGCTGCCAAACAATGGCATTTTAAATGAATTGAAAACAAAACCTTTGACGTTGACGGATCAGTTTGACCGCAAACTGATGCCATATCAGTGCATACATAGAAGAGCAACTCCTCCACCGTGGCAAGTATATTGACGATGTCGCAAACAAATTGGGGATAGGCTCCTTCTGACGGTTTTATCTGCAAACAAAAATATGAAATAAGACCTTTTAATCCCAACAAAGACAGCAAAGATAAACTATTTTAACCATGCAGTAATATGTATTTGTAGTAAATATCATGAGTTGAGTAACCTTAGAATATCTACTGGCCAGAATCGCAAGCGAGTCATTGATAATAATTGCATAGATCCTTTGGGCTAACTGCGGTGGCATAAGACGCCACATATCTCTTTGAAACGCTGTGAGAAGTCAATAATGATTATGAATACAATTGGTGTACTTTTTACTTTAAATATATACCGTTAAAAATAAATGATGCATTATACTTACATTTTAGGAAGTACGACCACATTTGAATTGTGGGGGAACCTCGCTCTCCTTCGTAGTAGGGTTGATGTGATGACCAATTCTGAGATTGCTCGTCATGTAAAATGTATGTCGTTAACAAATTAGCTTGAAACTGAAGCATTTGCTCAGAAATAACTTCCACTAATTCACAGAAATTCTTGTATTCTTCTTTTAATTTCGGCCTAGTTTCATTAAATAGAATTTAGTTCGAAATGATTATGAATTATAAGTTGATTTTTAAATTTGATACTTAAGTTTAGTTACTTGTTATCATATTCGAAAATCTCCAAGAATATCCAAATGTAATTTCTTATGATAACAATATTGCTGATAATGACGTAAACATTTTCTAGTCTTCCAGATGAAGTGCATTCCTCTGTACACTCGATTATATGGCCACGGATTTTAGGACAACAGAGAACGACAGCGTTTAAAAACTGTTTTATAGTTAACTCATCCCCTCGGAAGGGCATCTTTCCCAATCTATCATTTTTATCAGTCGATTTTGGATATATTCCAAATCCATGACGTTTAGGCAGTTTTGCTGCCGTTGCCTTTGTAAACGCTTCCATGTAAACGTCCCATGCCGTCGTGATGTCACAGAAATCATGCGATATCATTACAGGATAATCCAAAATCCCGCCAACTAGATGCAGACAAACGAACTCAGTCTCTAATTCATTTTGTTTTAACCTATCTCGTTCCTGAAGCAGATTTTTATCAACAAAATCTACAACATTTTTCTCCGCAAGCAGCAAATCACTAATTTTAGACCCTAACATGCTTGCGATTCTTTAACAAATCAAAAAGGGTATATTCTTGATAATGCAATACAAAACGCCTACTTCTACTTCACTAAAGATTAAGTGTTAAAATCTATTCAGATAATATCAGAAAATATCTTGCAAACCAGTCTGAAAATATCATTTACTATACTATTTGTGGTAGGTCAGGGTTAATGTTGAACTAGCAAAAGGTTTTCCGTTTATTTTGCCTTCCCGTATGAACAATTTTTCTCAAAATCTATATCAGCTAGCTGTAAGATTCCAGGAATTTCAGAATTAAGTAGTTGATACAAGGACATTCCATCGTGCTTATAAATCCATGTCTGACTTATGAAGTCATAGCGTTTAGGACCACTTGAAGGGGATGATAACCATATCTGCTTGTTGGGTGTCTGCTTATTTATAACATACGTTCCACCAGAACCCAATTTTATCGTGAGAACTCCGCTCTGCAATAATAAACAGGAAGATTAAGAATTTACACATACAGCAACAAAATCAATCATAGAATTAAAATAACACTGAAATATCTTATCTTACACCATATGAAACATCTGCATCATTTAGGGAAGTTTTTTCTAATATTTCATCAAAATATCCAGTCAAAGATTCCAAAGTATCTTCTGCAATTTCCTCATACTCGTTTTTACTGTTAACAAAGAAAAAAAACAGGTTCAAAAATTAGCAACCTTAAGCTTTTCAAATTGTTTTTCTTCTAGAAATGCAATATTTCTGTTGTATCATATCGTGGCCGTCGAATTACAATACTGTTGACTGTCACCAGTAAAAATTTACTGCAATGCAGTGCTGGAAAATTACACTCAACATTCAATAACGTTACCAAATAAAGTTCACATTTCTAAATCTTACCTTAGCTTTGCTGGTACTAATTGTTCAGTCCTATTTGTCGAGGAAGAGGAAGTGTTTGTTTGGTCAATGTGAAAGTATCGATTTCCAATACCGGTCCAAACTTGCCACGTACCACAACCCCTGGGAATAAAACTGCCTACACCCCTCCCCGCCGCTGAAGAATGTGAACAAACGTTACAAACTGAACTTCTAAAATGCACTCCATTTCCTTCAAAAGCACTAGATACAACTGTTCTCGAAGATACTGCTGTTTTTAAAACAAGATGCCAAATTTCGCTGAAATTTCTCAGGTTGTTAATTTTCAATATCCTGTTCGCCCTATATATTCCATATCTTATCCACATTTTTAATGTGATTTTAATTTAAAGTGATCATTCAACTGGAACCAAAACTACTGCCTAATTAAGTGCATTTATTTTCAAAATGTGACAAAATTTACAAAATGAGATATGTTTACAAGTGACTAATTTACAAAACACATGATGCAGATGCAGACTAGTGTTTTGCAACACATGAGCTCCCACACCTTCCCGCAGTTTACGTATTGCTCTATGCTGTAAATGTATGTCTTCACGTGAGACAATGCAGAATGAACAAAGGATGAGAAAACGGATGCATTCGATTCGATTCGAAGAGAACGATCAAAGTGGTCGAAATGAAAATTCATGTTTAAATTTCCAAAACTATTTATCTCGAAGGTTAAAAGATATTTATTCATAGTGAATATTGTGATTGTTTTATTACGCTTACGCTACTCCTTATAAGTAATAAGCATTGACAATTTGGTATAATTGTTACATTGTTGGGTACTAAAGTTGTAGCTATGAAAGTTGTCATGTGTCGACACAGATTTTTGAAGTTTGTGTATAAGTATGGAAGCAATACTCGCTTGACCTTGAAGAATTTGTACGATTTGATTGATGTTGATAGATTGATGAGTTTCATAAGTGGGCTAATCACATTGTAAGTTTGTAATAAAAAGTGCTCATTGCACACTTTGGTAAATTCATTTTAGGAATATAGAAATACTTGGAATGTTGAAAAAGGAAAGTGTGATAAAAGGATTGTTGTCTTTTTGTTGAGTGAACAATAGGTGTTAGGTAATATGTCTATTGTTTTTTTAACAGTTCGAAGAAATAACGATAATTATTAGCTCCGAAGTTAAATACTACTGAGGTATTAACAAGTAAGGAATATATAACAATGATGAGGTTTTTTGCAGTCAGTAAATTTACAGCAGTCCATAAATCAAAAAGGTTTATCTGTTGTGATATCCTCCGCGAGCCTGAGGTGGTGTGTAGGGTGCAGGTGGTTGTTCACCCTGAATATCAAATGAGGCTATCCTAACTGCAGACTCTGGATCTCCCAACTGTGGCCTTCCGTTGTTATGTTGGTAGAAGTTTCTATTGTCAGCATATGAATCTGAGGAGGTCTGTAAGGGTGAAGAGTAGCCAGTGTTGTCGTCATCGTCGCTAAAATCGAATGCAGCAATTCTTGGAACTGGCTCTGGTGGCGAGAGCTCCAATTGTGCTCCTGCAAGTTCTTTAGCATTTGCAGGCACTTCCGATGGAGGGATACCATACTGCTGGTCGTTTTCATTGTTTGGTAATGACAAATCTGTAGAAGGTTGGCCTAATAGATCGGACTTTTGTGATTTTTGGGACCATGACAGTTGCCCGTCATTTTGACTAATGATTCTGGCAATACGATCTAGCAGCTCTTTGTCAACAATGGAATTGCCTTCATTAGACTGGGCATCACGACTGGAACCATCGCCCCCGTTGGCAATTATGTCTGCAACTCTATTAAGCAAACGTTGACTAACAATAGACTTTCCTCCATTATTCACGGGGGGTTCTCCGTGGACGAGAGTTGACACAAATAAAATCACACAAAAGTACACGTGGTGCTGAAAGTAAAAAAGGAATTGTGATTAATTGTAAAAACATCCTCATGTTCGGATAAGTGAAGAATAGAACAGAAATATTTTGGAGTTTAAAAAAAATCCAGGGATACCTTCATTATGCTAGCCTAACTTGAGTCTGCTCACTCCTCGAAAAGTTATAATTTTAGTACGAAATTAAAGCCACTCTTATCGTCCCAAAAGTTTAACAATCTGTGGAAATAACTTCGACAGGAGGAGCAGAGTACTGCTCACTTTCGTAACTGCTTGCACAATGACACGGACTGACCACGTCTCACGGTAAACCCCTAATAGAACTACTGAACCATGAACAAATCTCGCAAGGTTCCTTTATACAATTACATATTATCCCTTACCTCTTCTATTCTGTTCCTGGTTAGTGGACGTAAAAAGTGGCTCATCATTGTTATGATTGCTATTATTGTTATCATATATTTCGATGAGACACAAGCCGTGGCCAGTAGTAGCAGCATAAGCCACCATGAAGATGATCAGTCTTGTCCAAAGAAAGAGTAAAGAAGGTGGGTATATGTCACAATCATATATCAGAACATTATTAGATGGGTTTGGTAGGGGACGTACAGGAGTGGAATTTACGCTAAAAGGCAAATGCTTCATATGTATATTCCTTAATTTGGTCATCTTGTAGCCATCTCTTTTCACACAGTAACGTAAAATGTAATCGTTGAACTTGGCTAGAGGGACTGCATCGGCCTTTGTACCTTGTTCACAGTAAGTTCTCCACACATATTTATATTCATTTTGCTAAAAGTAATGAATGTCTTGTGCATATTTACGTCATACGTCAGGTGTAAATGAAAGAAAAAGTAAAATGACAAAGAAAATTCTTCAACTTTGTTAAGGGTTGACTAACGAGCAAGCACACGCGATATGTTTGCAGCATTTTAATGTAGGCACTTGTATATTCACCTACCAAGCTGACGTATTTTTTTCCTTATAGTCGACTACAGTCATTCATTCAACTTTAGACATATTATTTATGACGCCTGCTTGAATAATAGGAGTATTCAGTGGCTGTCCAAGATTATTTATCTATGTTTGAAAAAAATCAAAGCAACATAGTTTTGCACTTGCTGCCAATTGCAATTTACGATGATAATTCATTTTCATACAACTTCGTGGACAAATCGAGTCGCTAATAAAACGTAAACTGTGGGGATGATGACGATGGATTTTACAGAGGAAGCATTTTTTGGAGGTAAACTTGCCATCTTTTCGACTCATCAGTCATCACTCATCATGGGATTTTCATGAATATGCAAAAGTTTCATTTTTTGTGGGGGACGTGATTCAATATTTACCTAGATTCTTAGGAGGAGGTAATTTTGTTGTGGCGACTTGCGTTGAAATTGCGACGAATGAGTTGAAGTATTTGATAATGACTTTTGGTAAATTGATATGCCTATTTGGTTTGTACTTGGTAATTCAAAGAGTACTTGAGGATCACATATTAAAAAAGAGTAAATTACCTCATGCGGTAACGACTTCACAGTTTTTCTTTCATGTCACATGAGATAACATCCAATCAACTCAAACTATTTCGGCAAAACTCTTTGTTCTGGTTTGGGCGATTTTCATGCAAAAACACGATCAACTTGAGACATAATGAGAATATGACTTGGTCGTATTGTCGTATATGTATATATTTATAATATTTATGACTATTGCCTATATTCGTCCATTCAATTAAGTCTATGTAATTTACTCACTTTTACACACTTACCTAATTTACTTGAAATGAAAAAAAATCTTTAAGAGTCACAAATATATAGCGATGATGTCTTGGCTTGCTAATGAGGATTCGTTAAATAATTATTTTAAAAGCACGTGCGATACATATATGGCTTTAATGCGATGGAATGAAATAGACAGCTTATTCACGCAGAAGCATAAATTTTCTATATAAATATTTAATCAAAATTTGCATTTTATTTACCTGATGAAAATTCACACAATTTGATTAGAATCTGATTAAAGGAAAATAGTTTAATGTTCAGTCATCCTACCGTTCCAATAAACGTAAAATGATAAAATGACCTAGACCCATATCACGCAATCATTGAGTCGTTCTTGTGCTACGGAAAACTAGATGATGAGATGAGTAGTGGTGTGCGATACTGAAATGAAATACAACATTTCATCTCTGAAATTTATTGATTTCCCCAATCGCAACATATCTCGTCGGGCTACTAAAAGAATTCCAAGGTCAAGCAGAAAAAATGTTTAATTTGTTGTTAATTAAAATGCTGAAACACGTACAGACTTACTACGTGCGATAGATCCTTACGATAGAGTTGCATTACCGGGTCAGCTCCATTGTCAACACCAGTTGTTCATCAACTACACGAGTACCGTCTATTAACAATCGCAAATTAGCTTCCTATCTGGAATGTTGCACACAAAACAGCTCAATAAAACCAATTAGATTTTCTTTAAGGAGTAGGTATTAAACCATTATAAAAATGTATTTATGGAATGCATTCCCCTGTGACTGGTGCATGCTACAAGAAAATTATGCTCTAATTGATAAGTGTAAAGGCATGCAGTGGAGACGATTCTTGAATCACCTTACAACAAGATGTAGTAACTGTCTACTGTCTAGGTATTTGACTTTTTATGAGCCATTCCCATGTAACGACTGGGAATGATAATCATAATAATAACGTTTTGTATATTTCACGGCGACGCAACCCGACCGGCCCTTTTTGTACTAAATCATGCGATGCAAGGGTAATTGACTCACGCATTACTAATAATAACTAACTGCTGTGTTATGATCAAGTTGGTAATCATCGTAATGTATTTATTGACACGATATAACAATCTGTAAGGAATCTATTTATTTTCCACAAAGACATTCAGACATGGTCATACCCAATCATTTTGTATTGTTTCTCATTCATTGAAAATCTAGATGATTTTTTTTACTTAGGTATAGATCTCTGGGCAATAACTATCACACCCATACTTGTACTAACGCTGCGTGTGACTTCGAGGAAATGACATTTGATCTTGATCAAATTTCTATATGTTATGGCTAAGCGAAAAGTGTATTGTTGATAGACGTAATAGTAATAGTATATTACCTACTATATGAGTGAGCACCCTACTGTGAAATAATGAACTTGGCAAAATCAATTCGTTGGCTGAATGAATGGTCATCGTTATATTTATAGATAAAATCAGCAGTGATTCCTCTGAATTATTTATAGTATTGAACTATTCGAAATTTTTTGAGAACATCACAGCCCCATTGTGATGTTCCCAGTTTTTTTACGTACAGTTATTTACGATATCAATTCATCGAATATAAATAGTATTGAGTATACAATTTTGAAGTTAATTCGTACACTGCAAACCATATGAATGCCAGAATCAATTTTTCATATCAAGTGAAAGAATGATAATACACATATTTTCTACTTGAGTGAGTATGCATGTCAGGATGCTCGAGTGGAGTCATGTATGTTTTCTTATTAATGAGCGTCCTCCTATTCCCAGTTGACATGATATTTATTCCAATCCTTCACTTTTTTGTCGTACATGTGTATAATAGAAAGTGCATGTGTTCGCTGCCCTATTCTGAACAAAAGTTACTTCCAAAACGTGGGTAAGTAAAAAGATGGCAAACAGGCAAGTACTCGTGATTCATTGACATTTCAGGGAAAGGAAAATTTTTATTGTTCCTATTTGGGGCACCCTACACCGCACTCACAGACTATATCATGAATTGGAAGTTAACGTCGTGACTCTTTCAATAAATATTCCCTCAAATTTCACCAAGGTTTATATAGCCAGCATATTATTAAATGAGACACTTAAGGTAGGACACGATTTTGCAAAAATACCTATACTCGCACTTATGTTGTATGCCGTGCGCTCAAAAAATATTATACTTGAATATTTTTATTTATTTTGTGCTAAAATAGGTAGCTGTGTTCCAGTTAGAAAATTTTCCTCCAGCAATACTACAAAAACACCGGTACAAACAGTAAGCGTCACTTCCCCGTATTTGATTTTGGTTTCCAAAATGTATAACCATTGGTATTCACTTCATCCCGGCCTTTTTCTTTCACCTACGAGACTTAGGAAAATACCATACGTGCCTATCGGGATATATTGACACGTACACACGTGTCAGCAGAAAAACATTATATGCATAATAGTAACATGCTATATTTGTGAGTTCTTCTACTACATTCAGCCGCTGCGTGAGTGTCTATTGTCAATATTGAAGAACAATAGGAAAAGCGTGCGTTCAATTCGTGCTTCGAGGGGGAGCGATATTGTTTCGCAGGTTGACTGCTGCCAGTGACAAGACAAGTAATCGCGATAACTTATACAGTGACTGACTTATTCCTTCTTGAATGAAAGTCCTAGACTACTTAAGGTGACCCAATGAACTGTTGGGTGGGCAATTTCTTTTTTCTGGATCATAAGAAGCTTTTAACACAATACCGGGAAAAATGGGGTGGCGAATTATTTGCATTTGCATGCCTGTTTACTGACATGGAACTGTAACATTTCTCAGAGAATGGACGTAAAAATAACCCAGTATTTCGCATGTGGACAAAGTCATTTCCACGATGTGATTAAGCTTTTCTGTGCCGGTATGTGCGGTGGGAGCAAATTCTGGAGAATGCATACGTAGCTGATATGAAATTCAGATAAGGTAAAAGCCACGCTGGCTGGCTGAGTGTGTGAGACTATTATTTTTTACGTTTGTGTAAACATATTGATTCAACTTTTGTATAGCATGGCGTTTTGTAGGTGGAGCGGAAACGGAAGTAGTGCATAAGTAGCAGAATTTTTGAACTAATGAAAATGGTTAAGGCGTACTCGTTTTTTCTCTTAAATTATGTATTTTTAACAACAGCTTGTGCATTTGAACTATGATATTTCTCTGGGAATATTTGTGACTTGTGCACTTTCCAAGACAATCAATTTGTTAACATCAACGATCAAAAGATAATTAATATCCCTCTTCTGCAAGAACGAGACCCTGGAAATCGATACAAGTGAACAGTAATCTCTGCTAATTTTTTTGTTCTTCTAAAACATGAAGATAGCAGGAAATTATTTTTTATCACATCTAGGCCCTACCCACTTGCTGTATTATCTTTAATCGGAAAGTCACGTACACCGTACACGTCCATCATATCGGAACACATAGATCGTGAGCTGAGTTGTATTCAGCACCCAGACGGTACACTTGCTATAATCACGGAAGTTCCCCGAAATTATATGTAACAACGACAAATACATGTTTACGCATAGAATAGCTCATATGGGTAGTTTCACTAGTTTCCATCTTCATTCGATCGTTCATGGAAAACTGCAAATGTAGAGCACGCATATTTCTCATTAGTTTTATCCAGTTATTGTGTCAAAGTAATGGGCCATATTATTCCAGGCATGTTTTATTTCCCTCACTTTGCAATAATGCAACTCTTAAAAGACATTCGTGATGTTTCTCCCTACATTTATTAAATCCCGTCAATTTTTTTACTTCTGCATTGCAGAAAAAGAAAATTTCCTAACCAACTTTTAGTAAAGTGGACTAAAACTAACAAAAAATCTCATGCATGTAAACTAAGTAAACCAAAATTGAACGAGGGAACTCATGTCTCCGCTTCCTTCTCCTTTTCTACTCCCTTCCATTTTCATATTCTTTTTTGGTTTCATTCAAGACAAACTCGTTGCTTAATCTCCTATTTCTGGAACCACTTGAGCAACTTTGCACACTTGTGTGTCCATGTCAAGTGTAGCGATGAGAAGAGAAAATAAAAGGAGCACGTACGCTTCGTTACATTCATTTCTACATTGTAGACTAACAGGGAGGAATTACAAAGACAAGCATTTAAGTAAGCAAGCAAACCATTATTATCAACCCGAATAATTGGCATTCCTTCGTAAAGATTGCCTGCTTGGAGAAACGCTCATCATACACTGCATGTATACAAAACATGACAGATGTGTAGAGAAGGGTTTTGTAACAGAATTCCTTCCTGGATTACACATACCAGCGTAATAAACATAGGACCTTGTATAATAAATTTTTGTAATATCAAAAACTTTCAAGAGAATGTGAATGTAGTGCGTTGCGTTTGAATAAGAGCATATGTATAAAATAACAATACGTACACATCCAAACATGCCAAAAGACAGCAAGACCCACATTTCCTAGTTCCTATTACAAAAGCTCCAAAGTGCCATTGCCATTATACGTCCTGATCTCCAGTAGTTGAATGTGCTCCACACATTTTCTCCTTCGTATATACAGACATATGGAGAATCCAGTCTTTATGCTCCGTGATGTTTAGTGTATAGCTGGAAAAGTGGAAAAGGAATACGTTTGATTAATCGGACAAGAGTAAACAACATGTGAAGCTAAAGAGTCAAAATAAGCCGTAATCGAAGTAGTTAACTTGTACATTCTCAGAGTACATTATACACCATGCCGTTCGTCTGTGAAATATATTTTTTAACTTGAGTAAACACACATGATACGTGCTTTGTTAGGTCTAATAAAAAAAGTTCATTTTCCCCTATTCTACTCTAACACCATTAAACACAGTGCTCACAAAGGTCTTGTTTAGCTTAACCATGTAGTTACATATATAGAAAAAAGTTGTAGAAAAAAGCCTACTAAACCTTTAGAAAATACATTGTATATTTGTGTTCAATGGAATAAACATTGATGAGTGTGTGTCGGTTGTATGATAAGACTCGGTGATGATGGTGGTGGTGGGACATACATGAGCCTAAGAGACCAGTCTAAGTCACCATCACACACCACCAATAACAACCGTCATAATCCAATTCCTCGGTCAGAGAGTCAAATTACTTCGTTAAAAAGGTTGATTTAATAATATAAATATACACGCGATACGTTCTCCCCGCACACTTTCCTCTCAAAGCTCTTATTCGAATTCATCTTGTTCATTTGCTGTTTCATTCTTGTTACTTCATACAGTCCTCTTGAGAGAGAGAGAGAGAGAGGAAAAAAGCATGCAAACATGAAACCTAAGTCTCAGTCGGTCCTGTGGCGTGGTCGGTGTGTTTCCTGATCTGAAGAGAAATGTGCGAAAACAAGACTGCTACTTGTGACTACTACGTGCACTCGAACCATCAGTCTTGCTCGTCAGCAACATCCTAGCCAGCAAGAAAAAGAGTTATATTTCTCAGCAAATAATGACAGCGTAGTAGTGACTTGCCAGTAGTGTTCCTTGTCTAATTCAGAAAAAGTACCTTGTTGGCATAACGTAGTTTTTTTGGCAGAATCATCAAAACACTAAACGTGACATATATATAATGTCGGATGGTGTTAATAATAAATTCATGGAGTAGTTGAGTTGACTGACAGTATTTTATGTATCCCATTCTTCATCATTGACATCTGAGAACGTTGCATTTGTCAAAGTTTGATATGTGTCTAACCTAACCTTGCGGGAAGTGGTTGACGATATCGAATTCATCACAGCTCTAATCACTTTACATGCATACGTACAATGCTCGATGTTCTCCTTACCACTGTTATTCTTTGGGAGTGTATAATGTAAAATAAATACTGTACAAATTTATGGATGAAGAAGTAAGCCAAGAAAAAAGAATTAAAGCAATGTGCTATATACTTATCGTGGAACTTGGAAAACCATCATCATGCAACAACACCAACACAATGTATGCCTCTTGGCTGTAGATTCGACATACGCTATTCTTAGACTACTCAACTCAAACACACAAGTGCATTTATTAAAGACCCATCTTCGATCCCTATCGCATTTGTCGTGGTTTTCAGTAGTAAAAATCCTCACCAGAACGTCCCTTGTCACATTTAATTTTTTGTCGTGCTAGAAAGAAGCAGAAAGTAGTTTTTTGTTCTGGTGTGGCACAGTTTTTTTGTTTGTTGCTGGTTGAGTACGAAGTAAAATCAGAGGAGGAAGAAGAGCGGCATAAGAAGGTCTTTTGAGATTCTCAGTGTGGTAGTAAGATACAGAAACAGAGTTTTCAATGAGCTTCATTTGTGCGATTTGTCGTGACCTTCTCAAGATCAGTGAAGAGGTATCTTCACACCAAAGGACCATTACGAACAGTAATACCAACTCAACATCAAGTAACAATGTGCCGGCTCGGAGAAAAGAGAAGAGCAATTCAATTGTGGCTACAAAATGTGGACACTTGTTTCACTACCCTTGCCTCAGTGTGTGGCTTTCGCAGAGTATGAATCTAACCTCTGAATCTATGTAAGTGCACGGTACACAAACCTATAAGTGTTCATGCATAATGATTGTTTGTTTGAGTATTAGTAACTTTAGATGTACTTTAGTATTATCGTATTCTTAGATGTCCTTGTAATATTAGCTTTAGGGCTTATGCTTCTTTGACTCGGTATTGGTCATTGACAAGCAGTTTTTGATTTTTACTACATGACATACTTCTCAAAGCGACTTCCTTAATTTTAATGTTGTTTTAAGAATGCGATGTCCGTCATGCAAGCAGCTAATTTACATCTATGAGCTCATCCAACTCTTCCCTGTTGAGAGTGGTGGTGGGAGTGCTACCACATTGGAACAGTTTACTTCATTTGCATTCCAGCAAAAACTGAAGTGTGCGGCGGGGCAACTTGAAGATCTGATTCGGGACCTTGGCAAGAAAACCGCTGAGACCGACAGTCCAAAGAAGGGGAATGAAACGCCCACGAGACTACAACGTGCACGAGATTCTCCAAAAAAGTATGAAAAATTCATTGGATTGACGTTGGGAAAAACTTGGAAAATGATGAATGGCAAATAAATCATTTTGATGAGATCGTGAAATTATTTTAGGCGTGTTTTGCACACTCTTCTGATTTCTTGACAGATTGCAGGCGAGCCAGCTGCTTGAATTAATGAAAGGAGTAGACTCATTGCGTGGCTCAATTAAAGAGCTGAATTCCCTAGTGGAGCAACATGTGGAATGGGGAAGTGTTTTGGAGAAGCATTCAAGGGAGATATCAGAGTTAAAATCCAGAAATGAGGAACTCAAGCTTGCAAATGAAGAGTTAAAGTCAAAAGATGCAATCGGACATGAGGGATTTGAGGATGCAATCTGTAAAGATGAAAATTCAATACCAGAGATTATTGGGCAAGCAGCAGAAAACGTGCAAACTACTCATGCACAAGACATTACTAGTTCCACAAATGCAGCTCAAGGTGAGAAAGAATCTTCTTTTATTATAGTCATTAACGCCGAATCAATTAACGCTTTGCATCCATTCATCAGTTATTGTTCAGTCCATCACCGTGTGCCTATTTGACGACTTGATTCATTACATTTTGAGATGAATGAGCTTACTTGCCAAAAAGGAAAACAGCAGCTTAACCGCTCTACATAATAATAGAGTTGTTCTTTAACAAACGCCACCAAATTCTACTTTTTCACTAAAGCACCTTGAACCACTTAATGTTGATGTGTGAAATCTTGTTGCTTATAAGAACAGGTATACAATTATGACAGTTATGAATGCTTAAAATATAAAAATCCCAGGGATTTGCAATATTGCAATATGCTTTGAGGGCATAAAGCATTATAAATGAGCCATTCATTCCCCAGTGTACTCATTTCATCTCAACCAGTTGTTTATTTTATTTTTGGATTTTCTTTGAAAAGTTTCTTTAGATCTAGTCGAATCGTCAGAACCACATCAGCTAACATCTTCCCTCCGAAATTCTAATGGTACAAGTAACTCTAGTCCATCTTCAACTCAGAATCGTCGGAAATCAGTCACGTTTATGGATCCTTTTGATGAATTTCATGAGAAAACCGACTTGACCAATGCAAACATTCCGTTTGAAACCAGAGGTACAATGAAAAGCCACTATGTTTCTACAAAAAATCAACTGAAATATGATATTATGGGAAATCTTTGATATTTGTAGACTTACGAGTTGGCGACAAAGTGGTTTGGTTCTTTGAAGGATATCATGAAGTAGGCACGGTTAAATGGAAAGGTTTCGTTGGAAGTCAAATTAACGTCGGAGTAGAATTTGTAAGTACACAATGAAAAGACTTGTAAAATGTATTACAAATAACTCACAAACGGCATAATGTCTTACTTATTCAGGAAAGACAACTAGGTCTTCCAATAAAGGACCTTAACGCGGACGCTTTACAATGCATATTCAAAAGTAAGCCTGGGCATGGTCGTATGATTCCCGTAAACGAGCTATGCTTATATGACAAATCCCTACTTAGCAACTACTCAACAACTGCCAATCTTCCAAAAATAAAGTCTTCAGAACGTGTTCACTGTGAATTTAAGCATAATGGTGGTGGTAGTAGTATCAAGCGCCTTCAAATTTGTACTCATCAATAGTAACAGTAAATCCTCCTCTTCTATCTAACTTCCGTCCTAGTAACTTTATGTTGAATTAATCAATCATGTAGTAGTCGACAGTATTATTCCATTATGAAAAACCACCTACAAATTTTATTGACACGGTCTACCAAGGCTTCAGCGCTTCCACCATTCTGTCTTCATATTGGTTTACTGTTTTGACTGCCAATTGAATAAAGACATGCTAACTTGGTCATGTTCATATCACTGGACATATGTCAAAGGGTTAAGAACTTTAGCTGAAAATAAATGAATCCAATAAATGATATGGGCACACCAATCTAAATTAGCCTCTACTGTAACAATTTATTGGTGTTAACTTTAGAGCAAATACATTCTGAACATATAAACCCTTAACATACACGTTTAATATTTAAATACTTCATTGTTGAATACTTTCCATCCATTGTTGGCAGTATACGTAAATGAAACTCTGGTTCGGCTACTTGACTGACTGCCCAAAAGTGGCTAATTATAATGACAAGGTGTGCAAGTGATGTATTTGCCGTTTATTGATATCCACCGCTACCTCCACCGCTACGGAATCCACCCCCACCACTACGGAATCCACCATTGCCACCGCTACCACCTCCAAGCTGGAATTCAGCGACGCGCTGAGCTCTTTGAGGCTGTCCGATTTGAATTCCACCACCTCCAAAAGCACCAGCAGAACGTCCAATAGCAATAGCATCATCGCCACCAGATGGGGCACCATAACTTGAGGATGGGGCTGAGCGGAATCCACCCCCACCCCCACCTCGGCTTCCCCCACCAAGTTCAAATTCAGCTACAGCTTGAGCGCGTTGTGGGGTTCCAATTTGAACACCTCCACCACTTCCACCCGCGGATCTGCCGAAAGAACCACCTGAAGGGGCACCGTATGAGCTAGATGGACCAGATAAGATTGGAGCAGAGCTTCTTCCAAAGCCTCCTGAAGAACCACCAGAACCTCCAGAGGAACTCAAGATCTGAGCAACACGGGCCAAAAGTGCGCCATCGACGTCTCCACTACCTCCTGCAGTCACTACGGCCACAACAGCGGCCAAGACGATCTTAATGGCATTAGAAAAAAATGATGAAATTATTATGAAAAGTTTTTATCACCACAACCCATCGTAATCAATGCACTTTTCCGAGGTTTTACAACTGTTTGAAAACTTACAAATGTTTTCATTTTGAAGAGACCTGGATGATCACTAAATTTGCTGAATTGTTGAAAAACACTGCGACATAATGTTTAGCATCACCCCCTTTTTATATAGATGTGAACTAGATGCAGATGACGGCTTGCGGCATTGCATTCGCAAGTAGTTCAATATCCCTTGAATTTTGGCCTTTACTCAATATTATAAATTTTATCTTGTGAAACATGAAGATGCTCGAAGGGATACATTTGTACACATGTTTAAATGCAAATAAGCATGCTACTTCATATACCTATAACTTTTTGACATCGTGACACCAACTACTCTTCTAGCATGGCATTAAACAAACAAAATTACTTATCCATAATGTGCTTTTACAAACGCAGTATGTTATAAATTGCCGAAATTTCTGTAAATGTGATGCAAACCACCCCAAAGTCATGTCAACCTATTGCATCAATCTCAATATACATACGGTGCACTTACGGTTAGTTTTGAAGGTTGTTTAGCTTTTTTTCTCATTTTTGCATGCGCTCACTAATCGTAAACTTCACTTCATACTGATCAATTATGACTTGTACAATTGTTAACAATCATATTTAAGCTGATATCGCACACAACACTGTCCACACGCCAACATCTTACATACATGATCCCTTTGTCTTTTAACAAAGATAGACATTTCAACTTTTTCATTTTATGTGGGTATATATTTTTGCACTCTTCTATTCGAAAACATCTCTGCCAGCAAATATAGGGATTGAAAATTGCAAGTTTACTATGAATAACCAACCATTCCATATTAAGTCAAGACAGGTTGATTTTATAGCTTATTTGCCAACATTCTTTTTCAGCTACTGCTAACTGCACTCACTAAAGGTATGGTCATCTGAATCTGGGAAGTCTCCCTTCGTAGACCTGCATGGTATACATCACATGTCATACATCATAGTCATGAGATGAGGGTGCATTGTGCATTAAATGTGACAATAATATAGTTTAATTTTACTATTTCGATGAAACCTGATAATATTTGAAAGGAAAACATGCATGATAAGGCATGGTGGTATCCTGCGGATAACTGAGCTATACGAATGTGATCAACTCAAGCAATTAGTTTCTGACATACTAGACTTGTAACAGGTAATTTGGGTAAGTTAAAATATTCAGGAATTGCATCCACCAGAGAAGTACGGACAGTGATTATTGTTTCGTGCAACAAATCTTGTTAAAAAAAATTGGCATGTGATAATTTTGTGCAAGATTCGTCCAAGCAAGTCTTTAATATCTATGTGTGTGAAAATGTACAAAGCAGAAAAAAAATCATTTATCTATAGCTGAAACTGTCTCGAGAACAAAGGCAAATCGAAGCATGTGATATTCAATGCATGGGATTCACTGCTTAGGATTTTTGGATGATGTGATGATACATACTTGACAATGAATGCAAGTGGAAGGTGATGCGTGATTATCAAACCAAACACTGACTATACAATCTGAATACTTATCGTCAGGTCTCTCTCATAAATGTAATAAATAATATTTTGAAAAATGTCTTGCAGTGTCTTGCATCATCTTGTGGACTTTTATTACACGTGTGTAGCTAACAAAACTGTTTATTACATAGAATTATTGTCGTTATCTTCCGTTGCTTGAGAAGGTATTGCTTTTTTACCATAAAAATGGCCACTTTGTGCCAACATATTTATAACAATATATAGTTAACAATTTTGCATATTCATTTTTATCAAGAATTCTCATCCACTCTGCGTCGGAGATAATTTCGCTATTGAATTTCACATCAGATTCTCTTATTCTTTGGCAGCGATACCGAGGAAGTTTAATCAAGACGATCGTCTTCACGTTTGCTGTTTTCAGCAACACAAGAATATGATAATTATCGCAGCAAGGACAAGGAGTATGGCTGTATGGGGGAAGTTTCATAGAACTTGGGGTCTGTTGTGGAGAACATCAGTACGAACATTTAAATTTTACAGTGTGTTCACAAAGAAAGCATGAACTATATAAACCCTCCATGATGATTTATGCATTTTATTTTAACAGTTTTAACACCAGGAACTTACAAAATTCACAAATGTACCTGAACCCTGGGGTATCATGTTCTTTAAATTGAAAGTCATATCGACGAAATCCGTAACACACGGGGAATTCGTCTGCGCCAAGCTTTCGAAAGCGAACTGTGGTGTATGTGAAATGAGTGCACGCTTTACTACAGAGTAGCATGGGTTCTTTACCTAAAGAACAGTATATAGTTTATTAGGTGTTAACAGCTAGAGAGCAAAGTAAGGTCTGAC
>JAHZNA010005141.1:0-24324 GCA_027743935.1 Sinodicranocentrus sp. ZH6 | reverse complement strand
CAAATAGCAGTCCCTCGGTCGTTCGCGGCCCGACCTGGGCAACTCTGGATGTATGTATATATATTGTAGAATGAAGGTCTATATAGATATACTGACAATAGCGGATTATTTGTGAAACAAGTAACAAAACCAGGTTGCGATTTTTCCCCCAGATATAATATTCCTTTTCCTCACTTGTAATGCTACACCCGACTGATTTTTTTGCTTGTTTGAGAGCTCCAACTCAGATTGGATTACAATCCATGCAACTGTTTTTTATCTTGTATCTTATGGATTTTCCCAAAACAGAGATTCCCTTTTGATCCTGTTTATTTCTTCCCTGGACTTGTATACATTCCTGAAAAGATGTAATGATATTTGTATGGTGTAATATGTGTGTTCTGTGCTTCTAAAAGAATATTATTTTTGTGATTTTAAATAATCCTCGTGATATATGCAAAATAGGCATATGGCAGAGGAAATTTTATTATTATTATTATGTGTGCACACATTATTCCGCAGAAGTGGACCTGTTTTGGGAGCACAACGCGGAAAATAAGTTCAGAAGAAGAAAGGAACACATAATATTACGCTCCCCTTCACCTCTTCAGGGTTTTCACAAGAAAGCGACAAAAGGAGTTGCCCCGAATTTCATGTTTTTCTTTGAAATATTTTGGATACAGCAAAGATATTATTACAAAAAGAACCTGCGTCTTTTCAAAGGTACATGCAAATCGGGGCATGGTGGGACTGTAGCTAAAAACAGTTATATATTCTTCCCCTAGAATATATTTACTCTTCTTCAATCAAATCGTGTATTTAGCCCAATGCTGAATTTAAAGAAAACCCATTACTTTGTGAAATCTCTGCAATATCATGTTTTTTGTGGACTTATGATTTCACAATGTGAGTCTTCAACATGGAAAAAATAATTATCCTAAAGGAGTTCGGAGAATGGGTAAAAAAAATGTTAGGGAAATGTATGAAATTTCCAGCTGCTAGCTATTCCCTCGGATGGAAACTCGTACGAGAAATTTTGTAAATTGCAAAAAATGGATGATTAGATGGAAACGCCGGAAGGCACTAGCTCCCGAATAAAAAAGTACCGTACAGGAAGAGCAGCTTTTAGCTTCAACTATTCTAAAGATAACAGACTAGAAACAATTGTCGCTGTAGCTGTACGCTGTACAGATAATATATAGAAATTAGATGGCTAGAAGGTTGAGAGTAGATTTGTAATGTGGAATGCAAGACTATTTTATAGAAGATGTATTTAATATATTTGAAACACAATATGGGAAGCTGCCAGTTGGGATTGAAATTTAATCAAGGTAGGAAATTCAATCCGGGTATTGATTCACTTTTCACTTCTCGGAAAGCTTTTCCTCCCAACTTCCAGCTTGCCATTTAATTTAAATACATTTATATGATGCGTAGTAGAGAGCAGAAAGTTTTAAAAGCTTTAGCAGGAAATGAATCAGAGTCTCATCCAGTCAAACTGTTGTGCTCAATGTTGTATGAACGATATATGTATTATGTGAATATACCAAATGTAATTTACAAATGGAAGAATACATTATTTATTATTATTATTTCTTTGCCATCTGCTGATTATTTACAAGAGAAAGAGACGCACATATTATTCGGGGATACTAATCGTAAGTACTTTTTTTAGAAGATGTGGATGTCTCTATGCTATTAACTGAACGGATCCTTAGATTTTAAAAAAATTATCAATTTCACCATCCATGGAAAAAAGAATGATATAGTTGAAATATAGCTGATGATTTTTTAGATGTGTTTATGATAATATACTGGCTATAAGGAAACAGTCCATTTTAAGTGATTTAAAAAAGATAAGTATACGTATGAAATGAAGATGTGGAACTGATTATGAAATTGCACATTGTAACTCCAGCTACTTAAATATCTAACAGAGCAACAAAACATTGGAGTCAAAGTTTGAGAACAAAATTGTAAATTCATTTTTTTGTTGAAAATTTTTAAAGGACTAGCATGCAGAAGCTGCAACGTAATTAAAGTCAACTATTAAAACGAGCGAGTCTTTTTACACAAACTCACTATTTTCTCAGAAGATGGAAAACTACAGTATATATGCTATTTTATTACTTGGCACTTTTCACGGACAGAACAGAAGACTTTTGCATAACTACTAAAATTGAGAAAATTGGAGAAAAATTGTTCGTTTTGTTCTTGACTGAATGGTTTTGTTAAGGTTTGTAAACGGTTCCTTAAGTGTATATATATCATTCTAAAACAAGTAAGTAGATTGATTATACTCGTATATATTATGATGGGATTAGAGTGCCAATGTGTGGGACACACTTAAATATTTTTAAGAATAAGAAGAAATTTACATGTACTTATGCTATATTTTAAGATTATTTCTGCTTATTACTATTACCATTAAATTTATAGAATAAGAAGGTGGGATGGGAATATTTTCAGTACAAGTTTGTTATTGAATAAGAATATACGTATTGAGAGAACATGTATGTCGGATGAACAGTTGGTTGGTTATGGTTGCAGATGGATCGAAAAGTGGAAGCTGATTGCTTCTTGTAGGTAATTGATATAAATCAACGATTTGACATTCAAGAGATGAAATTAGCATGTAGATGAGATATTTGTGTATTATTCGTTGATCGTATAGATATTTGTGTATTATTCGTTGATCGTATAGATATTTTTATTGTTTGTTATAAGAAATCCATATTATATTCATGTACGTCCTGTGGAGTGGAGTGAAGTGTTATTATACGTATATAGAAATATATTTATGCAGGTGCAGGTGGTCGTAGGTGGCAAAAGTAGATGCAGTGTATACTTACTGTAACGAATTATTATTGTTAACTTGGAGGTGACAATGTGAGGTGGCTATTACATATGAAACACTAGATACTAATTATGTTATTAAATAAAATAAAATGGATGTTGAAAAATAATCAAATGTATGACGTTGGTGGCAGGTGGCAAGTATTTGCATTGATTTTGCAACGGTATAATTTTTCCTAGTCTTTATACTTCTAGAGGGGTCTGTAGAGTTATGCAATCTGTATTGTAACATGGGTCGAGAAATGTCAATCACTATCAGTATTTCAAAATATAATTGCATTTTAGTTTCATGAAACATGAAAAGCTTTCCAACTTCAAAGATTAGGTAGCATGATGTTATGACGCTTGCAGAGAAAAGGAGCACAGGAACGTTGTATGGGAAGGGATAAGTGCACGGGGTGAATTGAATGATAGGCTTTTTCATTCAAGGACACATTTACGCAATGGAATTGAGTCGTAACCAATCGTATCAGGTACTCTTTGCCAATGAATTTACTTAGAAATGTGCAATAAAGCCAATTTACAGCTAGAGCATGTCGCAAATGTGTGGAAATGGAATCCAGATTCAATTGATTACATAACATGGCCTTGCTTTTGAAGGGACCACCATAGTAAAATGACATTTTCAAAGAACTATAAGGGAAATAAAGTTAAATTCACCACTTAAAGGGAATTTTGCGCGTAAACGAAGAATAATTGGTTGAGGAGAGTGAGTTCTAATAGCGAGAATCAGAGTAGTAATTTTTATAAAATTGAATTCATTACAACGCAGATGAACCTTTTGATAGTTTTGTGTTTATTAGCACCAATCTTATCCACACGATATAAATATAAATGCAACTAATAAACACTCTTTCTGAAAGTATAAAACTACACGACACAACAGCATGATATTACGACTCAAAAACATATGGAAACCGACTTTTATTATTCACCGAAATCCATTCATCGAACTTGCTATTTTCCTCTTTTGTAAAAAAGTTCTTCCAATCACCAATCTGTCCTTTACGCAAGAAGTTTGCTTCGCCTTTGTTCCGCAAACCGAGCTCATTCCAGTGTTCATAATTAACAGAGTCGTTATTTTTCATTTTTTCAAAACTAGTATGCTCCACCAATTTCTGGACGTCTTCCTCAGTTAATTGTTTCCCCATGAAGTGAGCAATTCTCTGTTGAAGATGGTTCAAGATGTTTACATCAACATTTTGTTGTTGCACCAATCGATGCCATCAATTAACAACTCACCTTAATGACTCCATCGGTATCGTTAGAGAGTTCTTCGTAAGAAATAATTAGCATGTTATGATCATCCTTCCGTCGAACATAGCTCTCAACATGGCCAAAAAATGGGCTGTACGGTACTAGAAGACAAGCATGATTTATAATTAGAAGGATAAATACAATGCACCAGGCAAACATTATCTTTATAACAGATCCCCACTTAACTTACGCTCATTTGACTTGAACTTGCGCACAAAATCCTGAAATGTACCAACGAAATTCGACATGGTAAACATCCGAGAAAAATGGTAGTAGGACACAACTGCATCTTTCGGATTTCTGGTAACGTAAATGATCTTCGCCTTTCCAGAATCCGAAGGAAGGAAATCAAACGGGAGGTGAGTTTTGATCATTCGTGGTGAAGGCATTTTGTCGACAGCAGAAATACCCGGGAACGGATATTCCAAAAACGGGAAGCGATGTTCCAGCACCTGCTTTCCTGCTTCTTTAAAATTGAGATCATTGTTAATACAATACACAATCTCTTGTACCCACGTAGTACCTAAATGAACAAATGATGTATTGAAATCGTGCACAGCTCGATTCGTCATAAAAACCATTTCAAATCAAGTTATTAAATAAAATACCGCATTTCGGGAAGCTGGCAACAATGATATCATCATCCCGCATTTTGAAGTCCCAGATTCGCTTGATGGTGCCATCTTTGATTATAGAGAAGGGTAGAACTACCATAGATTCATCCGTTGGAGATCGCTTATACTCACAGAATGCTTTCTCGGATCCTTTGAATAGACCATCATCTTTAACAAACTTGGCATTTTGAATATTACTCGCCACTTGGGCACGCTGGTTCCGTCGCGAGTACCCAACATAACCAAGAACTGACAAGAATAAGGTGGACGACATAACTTTTTTAATTCGTCGAATACGTTTAGCTCTACTCTCAGCCTCCCGCTCATACTCTTCATTCCTTTCTTCGTCATAGTCACCCCCATCAAACTGCTCTGGAGCAGTTTGACCTTGAGATCCTTGTTGAGATTTTAAATTGCCACTTTTTAGAACTTCCGGATCAGCTACGGGTTTGTGTAGCATAATTGAGAACTTTTTACTGTGAAATTTGCAAAGCGCCAACAATTATTAGTTAACTATAAGAGTTCGATAGTTAAAACAAGTAGCGAAACCTTACAAATGCTTCCGGATGACATAAGGTCGTATTTCATTCCATTGATAGACTCCCGTTAGTAAATTACGGTACCGGCTATACCTAATAGCAGATAGAATGTACTAATTAAACATCACTTAACTCAAGTAATTTGAAAAGAATTAACTGTTTACTTACACTCGGAGCGTGGAACACATCGTAGCTTTAACCACTTTTCAATGTACAAGGCCAAAGGTAGTTTAGGAGATTCTCTTCCTGTAATAATCAAATTGCAATAGTTAAAAAAAATCTGTAATGAAAGATTACGAAACAGCTGCATTGATAATGCGTGACCTAGTGACCTACATATAGTAAATTCGGTTTGTAAATATGTTAGACTTGAATTTGAATGCTTACAATTAATTCTATACTGCTAAGCTAACAAACAACGACTGTTGAGTGAATTTAAATTATTAAATTGAAAACGTGCCATATCATACCTCGTAATATTATCTCTATCTTCAACTGTCAACGTTCAAACTTTGACGAAAATAATCATTTCAAATAAATCTACAATCTAAGAATTATTTTTAACCAGATACAATCCTAACTCATTCATTATTACATTCAAATTTTATGACAATTTTGAATTTCAATGGGTTTATTGAATATCAGTTACACCGTCAACTGTTAGTAAGCAACTCACCAATCCAAAAATATCAACTATTCATGTATGATATGACAGCCTGAAGCCTAAACCAGTAAATTAATCTGGACACTGTCAACTGTTCAACTCAAATTGACAGCATTATGATTCATTCATTCAACTGTCAAAAATAAATACAAATCCTAACCTTAGACAACTGACAACTGATAACAAATGACGCAATCAACCAGTAGCTGACTTCCTCTTAACGATCCAGTAACTGACTTCCTTCTAACAATCCAGCAACTGACTTCCTTCTAACAATCCAGCAACTGACTTCCTCTTACATCTTAACAATCCAGTAACTAAAAATAACAATTTAAATTTTCAACTACTAGATGAAATAACAAATGACAAGATAGCAAACCACCTACAAAACAGCTGAGTGTTGAAGAGCCGGTTCAGTAAAAACCACAAAAAACAACAGCACGTACTTTTTCCCGACTTGGTTTCTATCCCTAAAAATATTGATTGATGGCTCAACTCAACTGTCACTCGCCGCAGGGTGACTCATGTAGTAAATATCCACTCATCGACCGTAAAGTTTAACTTACAAAAATTAAATTGTAAATTGTTTATATCAAATGACACCAACCATCAATATCCTCACACGTCAAGGACAAACAACGAACAACTCAAGATTTCCCGATCTGACGGTCAGTAAAAAATTAAATGGTAAAAGAACCATACGCATATTTACACAGGATAGGTATATTCAAAGCTACTATAGTCCGGTCCTAGGTGCTTGGCCGTATAGTGCAATATACCGGTAAAAAACACAAACAAATATTCCATGTGCACAGATTACGGAATGAAGGTAAAAAATATCATTATACGGAGACTTTCAACGTCTCTAGTATCCCCAGTATTTGTCAAGTTCGACGACATCTGCGATGAAACATTCTGTATGATTTAGATACCCTTTGTCATCAAATCAAGCGTCGAATTTGCTATCGATACATATCTGGTGGATTATGCTTTGTTTGAACTCATATAATTTTAATAAAGCCTGCCTGCTCATAACGATTTGAGTGTAAAGATTAAAAAGAAATCACTAATATACAAGCTTAGTTTTGATACTTTAAAATGTTGCTAAAAACAAAGCTATCAGTAAGTTGTTAGCGTACAATTTCATGAATAATTTCTCATATCTACAAAATTGTAAATTTAATTGCAGAATTTGACATCTATTACGCTTCAATTTTATTCATTGTTACGCTTTAGCTTAGCTAAAACAATAAACTCGGAATAGTTCAACGTTTGCACGAATTCGTCCATAAAAATCATTAATTTGCATCGGTTTACTTTAGTCAAATTCTAGGTCATTGGTATCAACAGTTGATAGTTAGCATAATTTCCCTTCATAATACTTCATCATTTTCTTATTTCTCCGACAATAAACTGAACAAACATTTCCATACTTATTATTCTAGCCCATAGGAATCTACAGCTATAATGCATAAAATTTAGCCAAACCCCTCGTTTCATCTATTTACCCATATTAATGACCGATAATCCCCCAGTCAACGACACTCACTCAAATCTATAAAAAATATCCCCATTCAACAACCCATCACCATCCACTCTATTAATTTCATCATATTTATTTACGCCGTAAATCCTTATCTCCAATTCCTTGCAATTAAATAATATTTACCAATCCATTCATTTTTACTTCCTGCATCATCCAATTTTTGTCTTCTAACCCTAAATGTTTTAATTATTTCCTCCATCATCAACACCCAAAGAAATTTTCTCTCTACTATACCCCAATTAACTACATATCTCCCCTAATTTTTAAATTTACTCCATTCATCCAGCCAACCCTTAAAAAACCACATTTCCCTCTTCCTAAACCACAACTAATCATCAAGATACTCTAAACCACACTTTCGCAAATTCCATTTCCACTCCTACCCACATAAATAATCCATCAAGCATATCATTCCTTACTCTAATTTTCATTCCAAACTTAAACAATCCTTTATTTAATCTTTAAAACAAAAAGCATACATATATAAATCCCAACTACTTGTAGACACCAAATTATTTCCCTGAAACTCCTTTTTCTCACACACACACACACACACACACACACACACACACACACACACATCCATTCCTTTTTTCTTCACTTCTCCATTCTGCTGTGCCACGCGTCTTTTTCCCAAGCTCACAAAATCCACCACATAAAGACAACCAGTCTCTGATCTCACAAAGGATCTGAAACAGAAACCCAAGAACTCATATGAAAATACATGGAATAAGCTTTTAACATTGGGTGAGGCAGGAGCGGAATATTTGTATACATTAAGTTGAAATGATAAATCCAATTTTTTCCCCTTTTTTCGTCTTCTCTCTCTCACATTCTCTCACATATACAAATCCTCCTCACCACTCTCTCAAGTGGTGGTAGTAGTAGTAAAGTTGTACGTAATACACGTAGTTACACGACTGTATCCAACAATATATATAAGACTTTTTTTTGTTGTGCATGCATGTGCGTCTCTCAGCGTGCAAATATATGAGTGAGTTAGGAGGCTATATGATGTGTATGTGTGTGAGTGTGGAATAGAGAGGGTTTTTTCCACCGAGTGGAATACCCCAATAGTGAGACTCGTATTTAGAGAAAAGTGTGAGACGAGAGCGAGATACAGATAGAGAGACCTAAGAGAGCAGCAGCAGTGACGAGAGAGAAAAAGGGAAGAAGATTATTGAAGATAGGAGAGAAGAATAAGGAGCAAAACACTAATAATTTTTTTAGGCTATGCACGAAGACTAATTTAGATTGTTATGGTAAACAGAGAGCACATTTTTATTAATTTAAATATTGCATCCTTTGTAAATAGGGATTTTTGAGTAGGTCTGTAAGGAGTAGAGACTTATGACGAAAAAAAAGTTTAATGGAGGGATGGAGTGATGTTGTTAGTTTTTAAACAAGAGGAAAACAAGTGTGTTTGTGTGTGTGTGATAAGAGGAAAACAAGGTAGACAAATTGTTCATTATTTGGGGGGAGAAATAAGGAGGGAGAATTTTGTTCTTGGGGGTCATGTGATGTTGGTTGGAGGTTAAGGATAAATTTTCAATTGTGAGAGGTGAAAAAGTTTTTTGTTGTTGGTGATTAAGTCGCGGATGTATTGGTGGGATTGTGGATGTGTACTGAAAATTGAGGGAAAGTTATATTGTTGGAGGGTTTAGGAGGGAAGATAACATTTGTTTAGTGATTTTGGTTTTTTGTTTGAGTAAAGGTTGTAGAGTTCATCACTGGAGTGCTGGTGGTGGAGGGAATAATTTTGGAGTGAGAAATAGGAAGGAGACGTGGAGTAGTTTCTCTCATTTTGTGTGTTCCAGTAATAATTAAACCCATTTGGAATGGGTGCATCATTTCTGCCCCTGATGATGTTTACCCTGCTCTGGGGTGGAGTGGGGATTGTTCTCCCATTTCTAGTTCCTGAAGGAGCTACTCAAGGGTGAGTTTAGGTTGTTTTTTGGCGGGGTGAGGTGTGATATGGATTTTGACCAGTTGTTTAAAATCCCGCAAGGGATTGTTGCGCCTTTGTACTTTGGTTGTGTATGTTTTAAACCGGCTATGAGCAACTTGAGTTGGGGTAGTCATATGAAGAATGTTTTTGATATTTGTAATATTTTACAGATTGCCCGATAGTGTTTCAAAAGAGCCTGAAAGTCAGCAATCGTCGGAAAGTTCGTTCTTGTCTTTCCATCCGAAGTATTTTGACTTCAAAGAGAGGTATCTGCGAATGATTTTTTTACACTATCGCAGCGTATATTTGGCTTTACGTCGTTTAAATCCTCTTGGAGTTTCTTTTCAGTGCTAGTAATGCAAAAAGCTTTGTTAATATTGCAGTTAAATATGCTACATCTTTTCCTTTGTTGACAACTAAGCATTTTTTGTTGCACATTTCCTTTCAAAGTTTTTTATTGTGATTGTTGGAGAGTTTGAAGTCAAGCGTCAATAAATCTGTGCTGTTAGGTTAATCAATCTGTTTTTGTTTAATTTTTAAAGCTTTTTAAATGAGCATCATAGTTTTTTGTAGTTTTTTCTATTGTTGATTGTTTCGCGTTCTCGTAGTGTTGTAGTATTTGCTAACTAAACGACGGAGTTTACAGCACATAAGGAATGAATTGGAAATCAAGCAAGGAAAACGTCAACGTCATGTGACTATGTTATGATGACACCAATTAATCAGTTAACAGCAAAGATCATCATTGGCCCAGTATAAAACTACAGCTAAAAATGGAGCATGGCGAGATTGAGATTTTTTGCCTTCCCGAAGTGATCAGCTTAAAGAGCTCCTTTCCTTGTCCTTTAAAGTGCAAGAAAGCTGCATTGCATTGCAGAACGATGTACGGAACACTCGCTATGAATATGTATTCCTGTTTTTTATTCGAGTAAAAAAATGGAAGAGTAGTTAAATATTACTCTTCATACATTAATACATGGATAGGATATCCAGTTTTTGTGACCTCTCTGTCGGCAAAGGATAGGGTTACGAGATAAGGTGTCGAATATCAGTTTTATTGATGTCAGCTTTATTTTGTTTTTCAATAGTCTCGCTGTGCTTTTAACTCATTAAATTTTAAATCGCGTCGAAGTTATTAAATGACTGTAAAGATTGTATCTGGATTTTTGTGGCAGTATTGGAATCCAGTATTTTGTTGTTAAAATGACCTGTAACTTTTCATCGTGGTCTTGTATATAAATAAGCTTTGTATGGCTAGCAATTAATTTTTATTAGATTTGTTATGTATTCATTTTATTTGATCATTGCACATGTATATTTTATTATTGCAGTCCTGTTGGTGTGCCCCGCTTGGGTGTAGTGAGGGTGGACAACCGACTGAAAAATGAAAACCTGAAGTTGATCTCTATCTCGGGCAATACTGTCCATTTCCACTCATCGTTTTTCGCAGATAAGGTGAAATTGAAATATGAAATATGCTATGCACGCTGCACTTCTAAAATCTGAAATTCGCTGCATTGATAAGCATCCACGTTTAGAAAATAACATATAGCATGATTGTGTTTGTTTAGGTGATTGGTCCAGAGAGTAATACAACGTTTGAAGTCGTATTCCTCAGTCGTGTTGAGGGTCTTGTAGAGTCGTACTTGTACATTCATACGTCAAGAGGACTGTTTAAATATTATGTAAGGATGAGAAACCTGGTCATACTCTGCAACAAATATTAATTGCTTTAAGCGAAATTTTGTATGTATAACATGTATTTGTAACGTAGGTGAGGGGGTTTGGGCTGCCTAATCCCTATAGACTGAAGCCCCTAGTGGGGGCTCGCATCCCTGTCAATGGGAGTTACGAACCGCTGATCACAATGCACAACACTCACGACACCAGAATCCAGGTGGTGGAAATGCTTTCAAGCGGTGCAGACTTTCATCTGCAACTCCCTGACGATCTAGAGCAGGATGCAGGTAGCGCGTGGGCTATCGAGCCGTTCGAAACTAAGCCTGTAATGAAAGGCAGTTTTCAAGGGAAGGCAGATGGCAACCATACGGGCTTTATAAAGTAGGCAAACTTCGGAATGATCCCTTAACGTTTGATTATTATGGTTGATGACGAATTTAAAATTTATGCTATGATGATAATATGAGTATATTCATTACTACAGAATTCGAGTCAATAGCACCGCTGCCTCTTCAGAGTACTTATTATTACCTGTTGAAGTTCAAGTCAGTTCAGAGCCTGGAATGTATTCACCTCAAGATGCATTGGATTTCGGGCTCCTTGTTCAGTCCGATAAGCCTAAAACCCTCTCATTGTTTATCATTAATGCTGAGCGCAAGCCTGTTAACATTCTGGTAAGATTAGAGTTTCCACATTCCCTTTCCTTTGTGTGTAGATTACTGTCGTGGTTGTTTGCGTAAGAATGCTCAGTCATTTCTTTTGATTATGTAGTCTGTATCTGTGAAAGGACCTCCAAACCCCGCTGTTAGAATTGAATTCAGACCTCTTGTGATTGAACCAGACAATTCGGTTTCGACTGTCGTCGCCCTTGTCACTTTTGATCGTGAGTCCGGAGATTAATGTGTTATTTGAGTTATTTCGTTCGTTATGTTTAATTTTATACATTAGACATTTTGAGTAATGTTATGCCTTTTCAGCTTCTCATGCTCATGACCCGAAGCACTCCCATGGAATGATTCAAATATTGAGTGAATGTGGCAAGTCTGTTACCGTTCCGTTTAGAGCAGCAGTCATGCACGGAGAGCTCGAATACAACGCTTCTTCTTTAGGTTTTTTCGTTAAGTCTGATCACATGCCACCTCGAAATTTTAGGTAAAAGGACAATTCATTTGTTTGATACTTGTTGAGTGTGCATTTGAACACAAATTTACTTATACTATCGATTTTTGTCACAGTGTTCGCAATAATTTTTCCGCCACCGTTGCCATTTATCATGTTGCGGTGAGCCATCCGGACTTGGTTCAAGTAAACAGTTTTAACTTGACGCATATAATTCCACCGGGAGAACAGAAAACTATCTTTTCAATGAGGATCCAGAAGAAAGGAGAAATTTGCGATGCTCGAAATAGGATTGAAGTTACCGTTAAAAGCAACATCACCAATATTAAACTTCCGCTCACTTGTTACGATGGAAAGCTGCAAATGGTATGACACGCTCTAAAGATATAAAAAATTGAGTGCAAAATTTTATCTCGGTTAATCTAATTACGTGACTAATTTAGCACACGTTTGAAAATGGGGAAATTGACTGTGGTCGCATTGAAATGTACTCGACGCATACGGAGTACTTTTCCCTTGAAAATAAAAATCCGGTGGAGATCCGTTTAAAGTCCTGGGGATCTAACTCGTCGTGGGGACATGTCGAACTGGTTGGGATGCAAAGAGGCGTGAAAGAAGATTTAGAAAAGATAAAGGATTTTGACAGCCTTAAAAAATCTGTATGCAAATTAAACCTTTGAATAAGTTAATTATGAATTTATCAAGGTTTTGTTCACGTTGTTAAGAATGTGAATTCGTGTCATACAGTTATTTCTTCAGCCTGGCCATATGGCCGTATTTTCAATCGATGTACGACGTCCAACTGCAGAGGGGACTTTTTTCGGAGAGGCGTATGTCACCACAGATCATAATCAAACCCTTCGTGTGCCATTTCGGTTTGCTGTTTCAAAAGGTTCTGTGTATGCAGACACCTTCGTTTTCGAGAAAGTGTTTCCCGTAAGTTTTACTTATTTTCCATCACCAACGTATCTAAACCATTATAAATTTGTTTGTAAAATTTTCGCTTGCAGGGAAAGATCTCATGTGAAAAGCTTTATTTGGGCTCATCTTACAACCGTACTCTTTTGCTTAATGGTATACGTTCAAGACCCCAGAAGCTTCTTTGGTTTACCCCTTCTCCAAGTGAAAGTCCTGAAATTCTACCAATGCGTAGAAGCTACGTTGGGAAGGTTCACTTTGATCCTCGAAGGTTTTGTGATATGGATTGCTACACGGGATTTACGATGGAGTCTAATAGTAAGCTTTAATTTATTATTGACACGTTGTAAAGTTTTTCACTGTCGTATCATAGCCATTCAAACATTCATTTTAGTTGGGAAATCATGGGCGCAAGCTCTTGACTTAGGCTGGGAGGGAGGCGAGATAGACTGGGATATATTCACCACGCTGCAAAGGCGTTTTGAAGGCGTCAGTGATACCCCAGGTATTTAAAATTAAACGTTCATTTGATTAATAAGTTGATCCCGAATATATACAACTGTATTTTTCCCTTCTAGTTTCCAACATATCCGTATGGGTTGATACAAACGAGGTTGGAGGGTACAAAGTATTGACTCAAGTCAACTACATCTGGCCTCGGGTCTCATCCTTCAGACCTGTTGTGTTCCCTTTGACGGCGTTAGGAAACGAAAGTGTTGTGGATATTCCTGTTACCAACCCATCCAGCTTCCCTCTATTTGTTCAAGCTGCGTTAGCCAGTGATTATGGACCCCAATGGGCGAAGTTTGCTCCGGGATTGAATGTAAACAGCTGGAATTATTCAGCTGGAGAACATGGTATTAACACGATTTTGCAATTAAGCATATTAGCTTCATTTTTTAAAATGTGATTCCAATTTTTGTCATTTAATGCACAGCGTTCAAGTTAAGTGGAGTGTTGTCTTCATCTAGTCAGCAAAACAGTAGCATCGAAATAAGTGAAGTTCAAACGCAGCATTTTCGCGAGTTGTTAGGTTTGAAAGAAAACTCTCCACCTGGGGTTGCATTCGTACTTCCTCCTGGTGCCAAATTCTTCCTTCGCACTTCATTCAGACCTCATTCTAAAGACATTGCGAACACTGTGATTATCCTGAGAAACAACTTGACTGGGATTGAGGTGATACCAACAAAGGGGCGTGCCGGAACTGGTCAACTAACCGTAGGTAGTGGAACGCCTGGGTCAGCTTTGCTGTTCCAGCTCACCGAGAAACTCCTCCAAGCCTGTCAAAGTATGATTGATTCTGTAGTTATTGTATTGCTGTGGTTGTTAAATAACCAATACCGTAATGTGGTAATAAATGTAATTTATTCTTATAGCTGAGCCTACGAGTAAATACGTACCACCTCAGTTGACAGTCCGTCGCTCATTCGTAGCAAGGAATATTGGCGAGATTCCACTGGATATACGAATCTTGGAGATATACCCGCCTCAAAATTCATTGTGGTATTTGGCGTTTGGTGGCTCAGTTTCCCCTGGGGATTCTTGTGAAGGCTATGGATTTCGAATTTTGAACTGTCATCCATTTACGCTTCAACCTAATCATACTCATTCCATCGATATTGCGTTCACACCAGACTTCACCATGTCCAAGGTTGTAAGATCTCTTCGCTTAGTCGATTCCACTGGTGGGGTAAGTCTTCCAATCCAAGTTATTTTAATGATTATGAATAAGCTTTATGCTTGTACGTGTAACTAATTTCCGGCTATTTTTTTCAGGAGTTCAATTATTCGCTGGTGGCAATGGTGCCGAGCAAAATGCTGAGTCAGTGTTCATCCGTGATATCCCGCCCAACCTGGGAGTCTGTACTAAAAATCATTTTGATTGTAGCCGTCATCATAGCATTGGTTGCCGCGGGATTGATGGCGTACGTTGATGCTGGCTCTATTGTGTCCAATACGGTCGTCGCCACGGTTCGTGTAGTGCCTACTGACGCAGCAAAATGTGACACCAAAGAGACCATCACGAAGCTTGATCTCAAGGCAGTTTACGACAAGGTTGAAAACAGGTTCAAACGAAATCAAAAGGAAGCTTCAAAAACCAGCAGTGCCAGTACCAGCAATGGCACAGCAGGTGGAGGTGGCTCATCTGGCAAGAGCCAGGTGGTTTCTAACAGTGTGTTATCTAACAACAATAATTCCACCCTTCGTAATCGACGCGTAAAGAAGGGAACTCCAGAGCAATCCAACACAACCTTGAATACCTCTAAGCTGTATGACAAGAGCAACCAGAAAAGCTCTTCTCCGCCAGTGGAAGACACAACAGTAGGCAGTGGCACACCCGGTGGTAATAGTGGAAGCAATTTTAGCAAAAAGGACAAGGAGAATTCTCCCAGTAGTTGTACAAGCAGTTCTGGTAAGAAAAAGAAGGGATCAGGAGCTCAACAAAACGCACAAACAGCCTCTTCGTCTTCCTTTTTACCAGCAGCAGCAGTGAAGCAAAAAAAGATTGGATCTATATCCAACGTTTGTTTAGTGTCAAGTAGCAAAAACTCCAAGGAACAGGAAGACACAAGCTCGACAACGACTGAGAGTTCCAATTCAGACGACTTTTATATTCCTCCGCCTTCGTTGGATAAGAAGAATAATGGTAAATGCTCAAATATACAGGACTCTGGAGCTAGTCAAGGAAAAGTAGGAAAGAAGGATAAAAGTGACAAGAAAAAGCAAGACAGTGGAAAGGAATCTGACATTATGGATTCTTCGTTTCTAAAGAATGAAGACAAAAAGAAAAATGGTAAAAGGAAGGACCAACTTGGTGGATATGCAGAGTCTGGGAAAGGTGATGGAAATCTAACTAGGCATGAGATGGGTATTTGGGATCCTCCACAATGCTCCCCTACCGATGGCTTGAATGAAATGGCTGCACAGACTGAAGTATTTGTTTTGCATCGACCGAATAAAAAGTCTAGCAGTACGGAGCATTTAGTTGGTAGTGGGTCGACGAGCGGATCAGTGGATCGGATTGCGAGAAATAGTCATAGTCCTCAGTTCTCCCAAGTTTTACAGATGAACAATAATTTCCAGCCGCATCACAACAACATCAACAACAGTCGGAATCCACGTCACCGGCAGCCTGGTATCATAGGACAGGCGAGATATGGTCAGAATGGAAATTCAGGAGTTATTTCGCCGACAGGTTCTCTATTCCAAAACGGTCACCATGGGGCACTTCAACAACCTAGACAACACACACCGACTTCGAGGACATTATCAAATCCCAACAGCATGATAAACAATGTGAACACCTGGGGCTCAGACATTTTGCCGGACAACGGATGTGACATATGGAGTCGAAAGAATTCATTGGAAACTACTCTAACCCAATCCTTTTCTGCTGTAGCTGGCTCAACTCCAACAAATGTTCACAATGAAATGTACTCTAGTGGGAACATGATGCCAGCTTATCCATCTTATTTCGACACCTTTCCTACCTCATCATCTCCCGGACTGTCAAACAGAAGTTCTGACGATGGTGGTTACTTCTCTTTGGGAAATGGTCCTACATCATCTAACGTTTCCGGAGGAACTACAACTGGCACTGCATATCGGACTGCGGGAAGTGGATCTCGGAATGGAAGTGGTGGAGCTGGTGATGGCTCTCAAGTTTTCAATCTTGGTATGAATGGTATGGAAATTTTCAACAACTTTGGAGGATATGACCCGTCTACATCTTATCGGTCATCTGTATACACATCAGCTGGAAGATCACATGTATCACAAGCAAATTCAAGTGGTGTTAGACCACCAGGTACTATCCAAGATCATGAATTCTTGAAATTGGCATACAACGCTCCACCACTGAGGGATGCGTTTGCTCCGACACAGAGTAAGCCAGTTTTTTTTTATAGAAATACAGCTGTTGAGTTCTTTCAATGTTATTTTAACTGACTTGAATAAATTTATGCGTTATTTGTTGAACCTGCAGAAAGCTGGAAAGATATGAATTGTATGGATGCAGAACAACATGGATTAATGAGTGGCTCTACAAGATCAGTCAGCTCATCGCGATTGATGGTTCAGACTTCTACCCCGTCAACAACCGAAAGCAATGGAGCTTGGCCTTCTGTTGCAAGCACGGTGACATCAATTTCCGGCTTAAGCTCGGGATCATCTTCAAACAGTGACAGTATGTCTCGTGATCGAAGCCTCTTTCCCGACTGGAGCACTTTGTCAACAACTGTTCAGAATCCTGGAAGTTCGGTTCAAAATGTGTCAGAAATTTGGGAGCCTACCATCGGAAACACCATTAGCTCGGAGTCAAAATGGCCTACCTCGTTTGAGAGTACCACCTCTCAAAATACATTTTCAGACTCTGTAGCAGTAGGCTCTGGAGCACGAAGCCGGCTTGATATGGGTTCAGCAAGTAACAACGGAATTGGGGATCTCAGTTTCAGGTCTCGAAATGCTGATGTTCCTCAGAGTCATCGCGAAGTGGAGGTAGGATGAGTTAATGTAACTTTAAGTAATTAATTTGATAAACGAAGTGCACTAAAGTAATGCCACATGTTTTTATTGTGTAGGCGGGTCTTGGGTTCAACCCATTCACGTCAGATATTTGGAATCAAAACCATTCAGATTCAAATTGGACACCCTCCTCTGCACCCTATTACAACAACCGCGATTAGAGCATTAGAAGAAATGCAAATGTTGTTGAATCCAGTTAGCAAAGAGTGAAAATTTGTATACATTTACTTCTCCAAACATAATATTTGTCTGCAACGGAATCTCAAACTCGTCGGAAAAGTGGACTTCTAAGGGAACCCATCTCGTCTCGGTAATCAGAACCATTTAAAATCATCCAAGTACACTCAAAGTTGTTGTTATTGTTGAACAAGCAAAGCTTGAACTTATCTCCTAACATGACACTAGGTAGCTGCGTTAATTTTTGTACTCTATTATAGTCATCTTGCATTTCAAATTAGATTTAACAATACCAAAATTCTCCATTTTTGAAGGGGCCTTTTCTTAGGAAGTACATACATCTAACGTATATCGAGAATATCACGTATTGTGATGAAAACACGATTAAGACACTTAAAAATTGATCAACTATTAAGAGAAACGCAACGTATACCAATAAAATTAGAGAATAGGCTTTTGCCTTCACCGTACGTTTTCAAAGGATGTAAATGAACTGTGTTGCTGTGAATCAAATTGAAAAGTCACAATTGCTTGAAATATACCTTCAACCCACGCGTACACCATTTCCTTCTGCTTTTTAATCAAGTCATATACATGATTTTTGTTGCCAATTTCTGGTCTCGAAACTACTTTAGGTTTTTGCTTAGGTTAGTGTCGTCGTCGTAGTGAGAAAATGTACGCAAATGCATCAAAGTGTTCGATATGTTTTAGTCTACGTCTATTGTATCGTTATTTACGCCGTATATAATTGTCGAAATAATTTTTTTTTTGCATAATACATATCTCTTGCACTCGCTTGATCAAATTTTCTGCCTGTCGCAACTTTGTCATTATTTTATTTGTGTTGTTTATTTTGTGATGATGAATCCCAACGGTTTCTGTGTTAGTTCTAAGGTAGTTTAAGCAGGCGACACTTTCCTTTCATTCGTTATATGATTTCTTTAATTCGAAAAGTGAAAAAGTGTTCCAAAAATGTACAGTAAGTCGTCGATTTATGCACGTGAGCAAATGTGTGAACAAACGTCTCTTTGTAAGATATGCAACGAGTACCACCAAAAAAAGAAACTATATCTATGCAACTTGATAAAAGATATGAAAAGCGTTAAAATACAAACGTCACTTTGTATTCGTTTATCATTATTGTTGCTTTCTTCTTTTTCCTTCTTCATTTCCGAATTCTGTAATCTGTCTGTTTACTTACTGTCGTTGTAAGTACATTTTTATGTTACTTTAGTTAAGTTTAGTAGTCATCAATATGTATTTTAGAAAGACAAAGTACGTATTGGAAAAATAGCATAAATCCTTTCGTAGAGGGAAAAAATTTATTTTGATTATGATTGATCAAACACATGTTTTGTTTACAGTTTAATATTGTAGATTGCTTAGATTAAGTTTTAGATAAGTTATAGCTTATAGAAACGTAGTTTTAAGAGTAGAATCGACCTTTCGAGGTCTATTCTTAATTTACGATATAAAATCGTAAATTTTATACTTTAGATGTACAATAATTTATGGAAAATTCGGGGGTGAGGTGATGATACTCGTTGCGTTACATTAACTGTTTGACAACTGACAAGAAAACAAACTATTTAGGTCTGGAGTGGAGACAAATTCATTAGAACATTGGAGAGGATTAGTTTATGAAAGTGATACAATTTCTCTTTCAAATGCTAGTGAGCTAAAACGAAATTCAAACAAAAAAATGCATCTCCATTTATCTCCGAGAACGAATATTCGTTGACAGATACAATAATCCAATTTTTCTCTAATACTACATCTGGAAAAGCAAATTGATGAATGAGATATGGCAAAAGATATGTATTTTCTCTTTGTCTAATTTTCTTTATCAATTTTTTTAGAAGTATATTCCAAAATAGACGATAATAGGTCAAAATTAAAACTAAACATAACGCTTACTTGATCAAAACTTTTTGTTTGCATTTCGTTATCAAACTTACTTCTCTAAGTTGACAAAATGTAAAGGACATTGGTTTTGCATTAAACTGTTGGGCGTCAAGTACTTGATCAAATTGTAAACTGTTCAATAACCATGTTATTGTATTTACGAAATCATTCTTGTATGCCTAGAGTAATCAAAGTGTATGATTTTTTATATCTTATCATCGTCAAGCAAAGCTGTTTTAAAATGTTAAATTGAGTGAACAGTTTTCAGTTGAGCCATTATATTACATGAAACGAAGCATAATAATGTCTAACTCTAATAATTTGGGTTTACAAACGTAATACGACGACTATGGGGATGACGACGATGGGAATTAGTTTACGGGAGGACGATTGAGAATCGAACTGTTACACTACTACTACTACAAACTATATATATACCACTACTTCTACTGTTGTAATGAATTCGACGAAAAGAAATGTTATGCATCTGGCGTATATCTATTTAAATGTAAGTTCTAAAAGATGAAAATGAACTTATCAAATGAAAAAAACAAAAATTCCAGGCACATTTATTTTGTTAATGTGCTCTCATCATTGTTTAAAATTAAAAGAAATCTATGCAAAACAAACATGTGTTTTATAACAGTTTGCAAGGGATTTTTGTTTCATATATGTGCATCATGATAACTCCATGAGAGGCAAATGAACCATCATGAATCATGAATCATCAGTACATCAGAGAAATTACAAAAGCAGAACATAAATTGATATATTGCGCGACTGCAAGGAACATAGTTTTGTGATCCTATCTATCAGTAAATATATACCGTCGAACATCATACCACACTATTGGCTTATGTTTGGACTGCGCTTGCAATAAGACAATTGTCTTTGTCAGCTCTTTTTAATAGTGAGACGAAAATCACATTTGTAAAGCTTCTAAAACCGTTCATTCTAGCGGTAGAGTCAGTCAGTAGCTTTTGTATGGTGAACGGGAAAGGCTGGCTGCGTAGAAATTTCAGCATTCTGTGCCCACGAAAGGTCAAGACCTCGTACAGAGCAACATCAACAAACGTGCACGATCCTTCCATCAGTTAAAGGAACAAACAACTTGAAGCCTTAGCAAAGGTAAGTATAAGAGAAAATTGTATGCTTTTCTGTAATAAGCCATATTACCAATATTTTAGCTATTGAAGATGCTTTTGCTTCTTTTTATTATGAATGGAGTGTATGGAGGTAAAAAAGACATTTTGTGATTTACTTAGTATTTTCTTGGAGAGAAAATTTAGTTATTTATGCGTCAAACCAGTTATTTAGATAATTGTTTAAATTTTATGTGCATCTATTGGACTGATTAACTTTCATGGTGTTATAGTTCCGTTATTCAGGAGACTAGGTTGGATGATTCATAAAAGAAAATTCGGAACGAATCTAATCTTAATTGCATGTATGTTGGTGTGTATGTAGGTATTATTCGTGTAACAGAGAGATCCACCTAACAATTTTTCTAACTACATTGATTATCAATTATCTGTGCTTCCAAACATTATCTAATATTCACACATAGGTTCAAGGTTTGGCAAACTCGAGTTGATTATCACACAAGAAAATCAGTTTGGCAATTCGCAGTTTTCAGAAACATTGAGTCCGTTACTTGAAATAAAAGAAAGGCTGCTAAATACCTTTATATCTTATGGAGAAATCCTTTTCAGCTAGTATTGATTTGGTCATATATTCCTTTCATATATTGGATTTGGCTACCCGAAAATACTTTACAAGCACATTGTATTTTATAATTGTCAACTTGCTCATTTTTATTAAGCTGTACTGGATACAAGGCTGTTATTTAACTAACCTATTTGTTAATTTTAACCCATTTGTGCAATGAATTGAAGTCGAGATTGGCATTGTTAGTTGAAATTTATGCTGTCCATGACATGAAACCAGAGTGTACTCCGGACCATTCATTTCTAGACTATGGAAAGTTTCGACAGCATTTGAATACATGTAATTTCATTTTTCGAGTTCCGCATTTTAAGGTTTTGGTTAAACCGAAATTTTTAGTATGGATGGAATGCATTATTACAAATGATCAAGTTGCCTGATTTTTATGCAAATTGCCAAACTGATCGTTTGCGGATACCCTCATATACCCGTTTCTTAAGGTATTGTCTTTTCTCAAAATCAATTCCTCTGTTAGGTTGGCATTGTACTATTGTTAATTGAATTGAATTTGTTAACTACACAAATATCCTTTATTTGCTGTTTTCATGATCTACTACAATTGGTATTAAATTCTATGATGGTGAATAATTGCAGATTTAATAAGTCCTGAATCCAATTCGATAGCTTCATTTTCCCCACGCTAATCCTTTCATTCTACCGCTCCCAGTGCCAAAGAAATGAGCCAAGTCCGTCTACAAGCAAGACAAATAATATCACATTAATTCCACTTCAAATAATCAAATGCATTACAAAGTTGTGAAGATTACTCACCAGACCAGTGCCAATAATGTAGTCACCAGGACGATGCAGCTTCTAAGAAACCATGCTAGCTTCTGTTCTTGTCCATGATCTCCGTTTAATTAGGTGCAATAGGAAATTTGGACTTTAATTAATTTACGTTTTTGCTAAAAGCAAGGAAAAATATTATGATTGCAGCACTGTGCCTTCACTGAATCTGATTTTCTTCGCCTGGGTTCTCAAACTGAATTGGCTGAAGGAATGCCATGGACGACAAATGATTGATAATTAGTATAATTCCCAATATAATTTAATTACAGTTATATATAATTGGCCATAAGCAACACGCGCCACTTTTATTGCCCCGTTCGACCTTACCCTAATTAATAATTAAAACTAATTACCTTCATTATGAGTTATGAGGTCTAAAATTTAGACTCGTATGTTGTGGATACATGAAACACGAGTCAAGCGTATTTAAATAAAATAGAATTATTCGTTTATGCGAAGTAGGGAAATATGCGTTACCGGCCTTTTGCTCGCAAGTGCCAGTTTGCTCGTGAATCACTTTGCTCGCGGACCCATTTGCTCGCGTACCCCTTTGCTCCCTTAACCCTTTGCTCGCTTACCCATTTGCTCGTATACCTCTTTGCTCGCAGAGATGTTTGCACGCATAACTATTTGCTCGCATATCCATTTGCTCGCATAGGCCCATTGTTCATATGTTCATTACATTTGGTACTTGTTACATTCTTTGCTGATAGATTGTACATGATTTTATGGTGCTCCGTACTCTGCAGTCAGTACCCTTGCATAAGGATTATTCAAATATTTTTTTAAGAAGCAAAGGAGCTTACTAAAGTTTATTTATGCGTGTATGCACTCAACACAAAAATCGGCATTATATGGTAAGTTTTAATCATTTCATGGTATGTATTACACTAAATTTCATGAAAAATAAAGTCGTTAGCTGGATGAAATTTGTTCCTTAGATTCATTTGAGGTTTTTGTGTCCGTTTGTTTTTGTTTGCTGGCCCCTTATTTTAAATATTCGTTGGAGTTTTAGTATTTCTCAAAAGTTTTTTTAAAAAAAAGTTTATTATTTTTGACAGTTTTGTTATTATGACATTTGTAATTCACAATTTTAAACTGCAATATTTTTAATTTTGTGTTTTATTTTAATACAATGCCACTCCAATTAGTGCAAGGCAGAAAAGGAAAGAATCATTTAATCAATGATGATTACCGATACACTTTAGATAGAAGCACTACAGAGCAAAATATTTGGTGTTGTGCCGAAAGGCGTCACTCAAAGTGTCGTGGTCGTGTTTATACGGCCAACAATGAAGTTCTCCGAGTTCATAACGAACACAACCACACACCAGACGTCGCCAAAATTGAAGCAAAAATTGTGAGGGCAAAAATTAAACATGCAGCTGAGACCACTTCTGATTGTCCACAAGGTATTGTGGCTTCATGTACCACAGCAATTAGTTCTGCTGCGGCTGTCCAACTACCCACCATAAGATCTATGAAAAGGAATATTAGAAAAGCCCGTCAACCCTTTTTTTATTTGACAATGTACCAAAGATAGTTTTTAGATATTTGTAGGTAATTTTAAAAGATATTTTAATATTTGACATAGTACCAAAGACGGTTTTTAGATTTTCATGAAAAATTTTATAAAAAATAAATATTAATTTGTAAGATTATCTGTCTGTTCGTCTATCTGTGTGTAAAAATAATTAACGAGCAATGTATCCACGCGAGCAAATTGGTATGTGTGCAAAAATCTCTGCGAGCAAAGGGATATACGAGCAAAGGGGTAAGCGAGCATAGTGTTACGCGAGCAAATGGGTCGGCGAGCAAAGGGATTCGCGAGCAAATGCCCTAATATGAATAATTAAATATGGAAAAATTGAAATGGAATGGAAAAATGGTGGAAATGTTTCGAAGTAATGAATAATTTTTCTTAAAAATCCCCATCGTTTTTAAAGATGACAATGGAAGATAAAGGAGCATGCAAGAATGATCATGTCTCAACTCACAAGGAAACCTTTTTTAGTGTAGCGAGAGTTAAGGCAAGTGGCATATCAACTCTGGTCAACTTTGCAGCGAAAATGACGAATCTGAAC
>JAHZNA010005140.1:0-47760 GCA_027743935.1 Sinodicranocentrus sp. ZH6 | reverse complement strand
ATACCCTATCAAATAGCAAGAGTTGGACTTACCGAAAAATTTAGTTACATATAGTTTCAAAAATCCCATTTTGAGATATTGATTTTTGAAAGTGTTCAGCTTGATTCAAATTCAAATTGATATATATATATATATAATTGTAATGTACCTTGTTCTCCGTCCAAAGACGACTGATTAACTCCTCTTCCCTTGAAATAGCATCTTCATCCATACTGACAGCTTTTCGCATGACTAATTTCATTTCGTTCATTTGCTCTGTAGCAGTTTCTAAAGCCTGTACAAAATCAATTATTTCAACAAATTAAAATCCACATTTGCTATCCACCAGCATATTTCAAAGAGTGCAATAGTGACTTGACTGAGATCAGGTAAATTCACTGAACATTTCGTTTACTTGCTAAATAAACTAATGGAGGTTGCGGTAATTACAAAAATCAACGACAGTTTTGCAATCATCGATTTCCGTAATGTAACTTCTTGAATAATGGACGAGTAGATGATTTAGTTTTAGCAACAAACGAACATCCATATGAATTTACTAACCGGCTCAACCAACACATTACCTTGGTGTTGGTGTCCATGCTTTTCAATAACTGTTGATCATACTTCTGGCACTGCATTAACTTGGATACATGTTGGCGGTATTTGGACATAATAAGGTCAATTGCATTTTGCTGTTCTTCCAAAGCTATCTTCAGATCCCTATTCTCTTGCTGGAGATCCATTATATGCTTATTTTCTTGCTGAATTCCAGCTACTAGTGCCATCCTTGGCCTTTCTGATGCGAGATCATTAAGCTGGGCAATGTCTTCATTGTACTGCGAACAAGAAGAAGACGGCGATTCACCCATTATTCAAAATTATCCTTGACAGTCAACAGTTCTTTCAAAACCAAATACTTAAACAAACTATAAACTAACTACAAACGGCATTGGTTATAAAATCTAAAGTATTTTTTTTTAAAAATAGTCGGCAAACAAGCCCAGCATTCAAGCACATACACAACTAAATGAAACTACGTCATTTTACAAATAACCTGTAAGTTTACTACGTGAACTACAACAAGTCAAAGCAGGATTGCAACTGCAACTAAAATGGGATTGTTTTTTGGTCAATGGCAATAATATAGGTCCTACAAAGGTCTACTATCAACTATCAACTATACAATGAAACCGTAAGAACAGCTTTACATACCTGTTTCATAGCTTGGACTTCCTGACATATAGACTGCACCTGAGACACAAGCACATCAGCTGCTGATTCTCGTTCTCTCAAACGATTCGATAGTTTCTTGGCATCATTCAAAACGTCTTGAAATGTAAGAGCCATGGTTGGATTTTCGTAAAAATCTGAAATTTCCCATGTAATTCACTAGTTAGACTTGAAGAATGCCTGGAAAAGTGTCAACAACCACATCAAGTGGTCAACAAGGGTTGCAGATGCGTAAATGACCAAAATCAGTCAAGGAACATACCTATATATGTATATATATCACGATCACGGCAAGTGAAACTTCATGCTAGTCAACAAGAAGTGGTATTGGACCAACTAAACAAATTCTAGGCCCACAGGTGAGGTAGCTGAACGTCACAGGAATATCTCTGCTTCTGTGATTCCATTAAAAAGATGAATGGTTGGTTGGTGTGGTGGTAGAGAAAATTTCAGGGAAATTAATCAAACCTGTCGTGAACTGTGTATTTCTAATTTGGTAAAGGGGAGAGATAAATTCACATTTGTTGTTATTGCAAGTCGCTGTGCCTGCCTGCTTCTGCTTCTCCTCATATGCTCCTATATTGACAAACACAGGATTTCAACCAAGCGCAGAAACCATGGGTGAATAGGGGAAAATGACGTACTATTTTGCAGAGGCTTTGCTTGCTTCCTCCTTTTCCCTTTTTATCATTACTATTTATCCTCCTGTCCCAACTTGCATGGCTACTAGCAGATGGAATCGAATTAAATTAACGCAGTTCCTTCTTCTCCTCAAGCCCTTTGCCCTTGGTTCACAATAAGCTCGAGCTGTCAGCAGGATACTCAAATAGCCACACATGAGGATTTCAATTTCAGCACAACATAAGTAAAAGCTGTTCCATTAAGCTGCGACTAGATATATGACCAGTTGGCAGAAAATGAGGGTGCTTTTGTGGATTCCTCTACTGATAGCGTATGTGGGAAGGACTGCTAATCCTTTTTTGTAAATCTTTTGGACAGATATGTATAGAGAGAATTTCGAATCGTCTGGGATTTTTTTCCAAGGATTCATGAACTGGTGGCGGAAAATGAGCAAGGGAAAAAAGTATGATTATTTTTCAGTTATTATATCCAGTATAACCATGAGGGTATTTATGCAGTAAAAATAAAAAGTCGTGAAAAGACAAGCGTGAATCTCTAGAACCATTATATGGACTTGTCATGATGTCATGGGTTAACTCGCTAAAATATACGTAGATAGCTGTATTCTATGATTTGACAATGTTACAAGTCAAAGGAGCGTATGCTTTATGTTAAGGGTCGATTTTGGGCCCTTAAAATAATTTCAGTTTATTTTAGCGTTTCATAATGGTGTAAGAAAACACTACTCATAATCCAGTCCTTTGACAGTTTTCTAATATTTATGTTGAAATCTTCTTTATCTTAGTAAATTATTATTGACAAAAAAACTCATTCTCAATGCGGCCTTAGGACCTTCTGCACCACAATGAAATATCGACATCCTAGTTGAAGAAGCAGGATTTGGGGTATCATGCATACGTAACTGAAATTAATTAATGAATAAAAGTCGACTGTGTGAATGAGATGCAAATTTCACGTAAGTTATTTCACTTACTTAAGTCATAAACCATAAACGTTATCAGCTATCTATGCAATATTATGTTATAAGTTTACCCGGTGAGGGAAGAGATTGTAATCAACTTTTTGTAATCGCATATTTAAAAGTACGTGCGTATCGATGAAATCATCATAAAATAAAAAATCAGCATTCATTCACATTTAATGTGTTCAAATATTTTCGATTTAATAACTTTATTGCGATGCAATCTACAAATTAGCTTTCTAGTATTTTGTTATTCAATAAATTATTCAAATGTAAAGAATATTGACTTTACAAAAGAATAATACACAAGATCAAGTGAATTTTTTAATATGATTCTCGGATGGCTATTAAAATAGTACGAGGGTGCATGAATGCCATGCAAATACTTAAGTACTAATTTTACTCAAAAATTGAACAAGTCATCATATCTATGTATTAGGGAGAAAAAATATTGCTATATAATATGTCAACATGTTTACTACAATAGTCATTATCCACAGTAGTTTGAGATTGTTAATTTGACTAATTTGCACAAATAAGGAAAATTAACCAAATGCGCAGTAATTTTTTTGTTTGCTTTCTCTAACGATTCACGTTTACCAAGCCAACCATATATTTTATTACTAAAAACGCCAAAAAAATATTTCATTTAACGATATGCGATTCGAAACTATATATACTGTATGAGTGCGTGGTAATATTTTTCTAAAGCAAACATTATACTATTAAACATAAAAATACATTTACTATTAATATTAAATATGAGTGGATGCTGTACGGTTCACTACAGTTTTTAACTACATATATATATATATATATACTCTCTAAAATAGTCACGATCTTTAAGAATATTCATGAATCATTTTAATTTAAATAATTTATATATTTACATAATATACCATTTGATACACGTCACACTCAATACTTGAAAAGTTGTTGCTTTCTCATTTAAACTTACGCAGTTCCACTCGAGAACTAAACATCGATATCAAAACTGACTTCAGTAACGTGATCGTGTTGACAAGGAACTAGGCTTTACTTGCAAGTTCTATATTCATATATATAAAAGTGATTACAAACGTAACGAAACACCAAGATTACTCTGAATATTTAATACAACATGAAATTTATTTCATTTTTATTTCACGATATAATAATTATGCAAACAAACAACAAAGGGCTCATCCACCAAACAAAGCATTTATGTATCACGTCCAGCAAATAAATAAATAATGTGTGCTTTGCTAAAAGAAGCATCTAGGTAAATCTTTTCATCATGAACTATGTGCATCTATAACAACAATGAAATCGTCAGGGCCTGAAATTTTGATGGTCATTCCAGGATAAAATAATCCTCGCGTTGAGAAACTAAACCAGAAGAGTGAAATTACCAAGAGGGGTTGTGGCTACGGAGAGAGAAGCATTTAATTGTCTTATAAATTACCTGTTTCAATTATTCGTGACAACCGTGACCCTGAGTTGAACAAGCATTCTACCTTTGCACTACATTTTCAAATATTCACCTTACCAATGAGTTCACCCAGCTAATTAAACCTTTCTTCCAATGGACTTGATGACAACCTTACAAACGTGGCTTTATGCAGCCATTCAAATCTGTGCTGTACCAAAATACACACAAATGGTTGAAAAGGGATGAATCCACCAGTTACGAATGGATTTGATTTGGAAAGCCGATGCGCGATGTACTATTCAGTACCAAATTGGTGATAATTTCACCCAGAGAGATGTTTTCGTTTTCAGTGTTTCGATTTCAGACGGTCCAACTTAAAAGGGAGTTTACCTTATGGCGAACCTCTAAATAAGTTGAATGCAAGTTAATTGCTAATTAAACTCCATCAAGTGAAAATCCTAAAAGTAAATTCTGAGTGCGGTACTACAAGATGTAGTGAGAGGGTTGTTGAGATAATGCAAAACGTTACAATAGCAACTAGATAATACGCAACGGAGCGTCTCTGAACTATACAAATTACACAAATTAGCTTTGCATTTCATGGATTTTTCGGTCGAAAGTTTTTCATTCAGAATGTGAGTATGTGAATGTGAGCATCACCATGTTCGGAAATTTCAATAACCAGCTTTACCTTTAGCCCGGCCTTTTTTAGGCGAACCCTTAGTTTTTGACGGAGTAGGAGTTGAAAACAACAGTGCTTTCACATCGTATTGGGGCATATCAATATATGAGCGTGCAGCTGTGTCAGGAATGGAAAGAAGATCGGAAGAATCATCAGAATCCAGGTCACCTAAAGATCGTGGGGAACCTATTGTGGAACTATTGGAAGCTGGTGATGGGGATCGAGGAAGATCAAGAGGGAATTCTTCAGAAAACGAAAAAAAGAAATCTTGACTTAAGGCTGACGGGTCTCCCTTCAATTCGTTATTGTTGTACTTTTGCAAAATAGGAAGTTCGTCTGCGAGGAATGCGGAAGTGTTGTTATGGTTGTATGTGCCACTTCTACAGAATGCTTCTATGGCAATTGAAGATTTTCGAAGCTCTTTTTTACCACTCCTTTTAGCTTTTGTAACAACCTCCAGTGTCACCTCCGGTGTCACTTCGGGTGTCTTTACGGGTGTCACTTCGGGTGTCACCTCCTCTGGACTGGAAGTAGACGCTAAGATAACTCTAGAAATAGAGTCTGAGATTGATTGTTCCATTGCAGGATCTATTTTGATTGTTACTTTCGGGGAAGATTTTTGAACAGGCTTCTTCTTGGTTGCATTAGTTTGTTTTGTCTTGCCTTTTTTGGTGCATCCCGACGGTCCAGCTTCAGGTGGACGAACGACCTCTACCTCTTTCTCTACTTCCTCATGCCTCTCTTCAGTTTCCACGGACGATGTTGTAGTTGCGGATGGTGCTATTGGTGCTGGAGTCAGTGGAACAGCTACAGGCTCAGTTGTTGGTTGAGGAGTGGACGAAGATGGTATTGCATTTGGAATTTTAATACCGTTCGTAGACAAGACGATTCCAGCTGCAGCACTCATTGCCAACATAGTTCGTGTCATGGACAATGTATCTATGGGTCCAGCTTTCAGAGCTTGATTTGGTTTCTTAGTTTTTGATGACGTACCCTGACTCCGTGTAGCCTTAGTATTAGTTTTTATAGTCTCTGAGGGTGGAGGAGGTTTAATGGCTTCCTTTGAAGCCTTCTTAGTTTTTGATACTTTAGGTTTGGCTTTCGAATTAGTCTGAGTCTTGGAAGATGGCGGTGTGGGCGGTTTACTGGTTGTGATAGAAAAAGTGTTAATCTTTTTGCTTGAGCCTCCATTTTCCTTTACTGTGTTGGCTTGAGTTTGTTGCTTCTCATTCACGGTTCCAGAGTTGGAACTAGCGATCTCTTCAGGAGTCGCAAACAGCGATGAAGCTTTAACTCGTTTATTATTGGCTGTTTTCGCCACCACTGGTTTTATAGCAGACGATGGAGAAATATCGCGCTTTGGATATACCCGTCCACGCACACCCCCTCGCAACTTGGTGTTGTTAACTTTCCATTTTATGCCAACTGGTGGAACTATCTTTTGCTTTTGCTGGGGTTGCTGAACAGTTTTTGCTTTCTTGGATGTGGATGGGACCTCTTCCTTAGGTTCGCGTACATTTGAACAGCACGCTGCTGGTACTGCAGCGGCGGCAGCTACAGCTAATGAATGGTTTAGAGTCGGCTTGGAGGAAGATTTCTTTGTGCTCGTTGCTGCTCCTTTTCCACGTTTTGGGGCTGCTGGCTGTTTGACAGACTCTTTCTTGGCTTTGGCTGGCGACTTACTTTTCTGTTGAGTGGGCTTTGAGTTTGTCTTGGTTTTCTTCTTGGAGGCTGCACTATTGGAATTTTTGGAGGTACCAGCTTTTGGATTTGCACGTTTTTCTTCGGCAGAGGTGATGCCCATGATGGAAGTTCGACATGTTCTTCTTGAATACAATATGCAATCACTGGCGCTAACATGTGAATAGCTTTTTACACAGTTTGGACACACAGAAACTGTGGCAGGCGCTGGAGCTCTGCTTCCTGTAACCCGAATGCAGTCAGCGTGAAATCCAGAAGAGCATTTATCGCACCTAACCTCGACTTCTATTAATAAAACCAGTAAAGACAACAGTGTAAGTTAATGCACAAAATGCTATGGCAGTAAGGCATAGTTGAGAAATGATACAGCTCCACTACTTGTTACCTTTTTTCTCACAAACGCTGCATTCATCAAGCTTTCTTTTACTTCTCTTTTTCATTGCACCTGAACGACTAGATTTTGGGGGTTCTTCCGGTTTCAAACTTTCCGGATCACTTCTTCTTGATCTTTGTGATTTCTGCATTAAATAATACAAACATGATTGTACATGCATCCAATATCCAATACTTGAGAGCAACTTTTGTTCAGCAATAGTTCTTGCTATATTGGATGTTTCATTTTACCCCAGCTTCCTTCGGATCTACAACCACAGTGGTCCTGTATTTCGGATTGGCAGTTGTTCTCCGACGACGTTCCGTTCGTATGGACTGCACTTTGACTTGCTGATAAACTTCTGGTGTTACTAGACCCAATTCAGAGAGGAAATTCTCTTGTGTCAAAAAAGATTCTGGATGCTCGGGTTCAGCAACTGGAGCTATCTTTCGTCGTTTCCTTACTGGCTGAATGGATGGAGGGGGTGGGGGTGGTGGTAGTGGCGGTGGTTCTGGTTTTACAGCACTGACAAAACAAATAGTTTTTACTAAATAAGCTCGAAAATTGTTAACATGCAAAATGTCGTCCAACTGATTTGGTAAATGCAACTAGAATTGACTTTCAAAAGTGCAACTATGTAAAATATCAAATGGTATGAAAAATTTAAAAATGCGCCTTCCATTACTGCCTGAAAATTATCTGACATTGACAACCAAAAACGTGCCATTTAGATACGGTACATTACCAAACATGCTACATGTCAAACATTCTCTAAACTAAACGTGGATCATAGATGCTTGGTACAACTTCACTGCATCCTGAAACCCGCATGTTACAAACAATACAATAGCGTATAAATATTTTATTTTTAATTCATCAAATAAAAGGACATACGTATTTAGCTTTTCAAGCTTCTTTTTCTCCTTCTTACGAGCCTTCTTTCTGGCCTTAACATTCGCCTTCTTCTGCTTTCTCAAAGCTTTCGCTACTTCGATATTACGCTGTCTTGTTGCAGCAAATGCCTCACAACGAGTGCAGATGCCAGTATAAGTGTTTTTCATTATGAGATCATAGCAGTTCCCTTCATTTAAGCAGTTCCAGCGCCGCAGCTTTTCCATCAAGTTGGTCTGTAATTGGAAATACCTGTCAATCTTTTCGTTCTTGTAGCAAACAGTTTTTTTCTGTTTTCATGACACTTGCACGCTTTTACCTGCTGTCTACAGAGTGAGCGAATATCTCGCACTGCTGCTTCAGGAGTGTGTGGTTTATAGCCGCCATCGTCAGGAGGTTTTGGATGTTTTTTCGGGTTAGATAAGTACTGTGAAGGTACAAAAAGATTAAAAGTTTATAATGCTGCTAGCAATTGATTGGGAATAAGTACTAATGATAGCAGCGAAAGTAAAACAGGTGTTGCTATTGCTATAGTCGTCAAATATTCATACATATAGTAATTTCGTGAATGTCATTCATTTCGTTTTCAGCTAGGACCCAGGATTTTTATGGATGTATATCGTAAAAACATCCCCATAACTTCACCAACAACTCTCTTAACGGAATTTCCAATTAATGTCCGTTTTTTTCCTGGGGAGAGAAAATGATTCATTGAAACTACGCATTTGTGAAACTCAATCCTAAAGTTATGGTAAACCAATAAGTGCGAGTTCGAAGAGCTACTGGAACGGCTTGCATCACCAAAAAGTACAGCTTCGTTCACCTCCAATTGATGCTTTCACAATAATTCAGAAAGGGGAAAGTAGAGAGGTTATTGTGAAATGCATGGCAACACCTCGAAACAGATACCCAAACGAACTAGTTACGCCATAGGGGATAGTGGCTTGATGCGATTCATTTTTTTGTTGAATTGAAAACTCTGATGTTCTTTCCCCTAACTCCTTGATGACGATTAGTAAAAGAATATAATGGAGGGGAAAGAGGGAGTGAGGGAGGAATCTTGTGGTACTACTATGTATGTGCTAGTTGTACTTGATGCATGTTGAAATCTGAAGGATCTCACAGTGCCCCATTTTCCATCCAAATATTTTTCACAACGAAAGGATTGAGGATTCAATTGAAACGGATAGAGAACAGTTCCGCATGGCTGACAGGCTTGTGCTCGTTTACCGCAATGCAAGAGATGGGAAAAATGTCATGCTATAGTCTACCTACTACTATAGCAGTTTATTATCACTTTAAACTTTCTTAAGCAATACGGCTAAATTTAAGCATGAAACTGGTGAATCAAGAAATCCAAAGATATAAGACTCTGGTCTTCAAAGCAAATTCGACACAACTCTTTCTCTGATAAGTTAATGAAAATTGAAACTTCATTACACAGTGCCTCGTCAATGAGAACTTTGAAGGAAAATAAAAAAAGAAGTTATTTCAAGGTTCTCTGTTCATAAATGTCTCCTCCTCCCTACATAAAGATTTGATACTTTTCACAGGTTTGACAGTGCTGAAATTGCGTTTCAGACTACCTCTTCCAGCTCGTAAAATCGTCTGAAATATTTTTTTCAGATGGAAAATAACCCTTACAGCCAAAAACTCCGTATCCATTACATTTATAGCCATCAGCCCTAATAACATTAAGTGTGCACGTCTTCCCATGTCCAATGTGAATCGCATCGCAGGCAAGGCAAATAATTTAATGCGGCACAAAAGAATATATTACGAATTTCTAAAGGTGGTTGTAGTGGTGTATCTTTTCTACGCAATTTTTTCTCGAAAAACATCGCAGTGCCAGAGATCTTGTTAGCTAACAAACATAAGCAGTTTTGCATGCATGTCAAACGAAAAGCATTAGACGGATTTATTCCAACTAACAGCTTTAAGCTAACATATATTCTATAGAAATAATGCTCATCAAAGAAAATAATTTTCTGTTGTCTCAACTAAAAACTTCCGAAAATCCCAGCAGTCATCATAATGATCTGAATTGAAGCAGCAGCACGAAATTCATACTGGAATAAGATGAGACCGGAAAGTAACTCACAGAGCTTTTCTCTCCTCTTTCCCCCTTTCTGCAAAAAATAACCCCAACTACGTTTGGTGTCTGTTTATGGAATGGAAAACTAACAAGTGTACACCCTCCATGTAACAACGGCATTATCATCCTATCGTAAAGTACAGCCAAACCGTATTGATTAATAGCAAGGTATCAAAAACATAGGTACCTCACAAACCTTTTACCGAATTCGGAAATTCATTTTCTCTCAACAACAGGCATACAGCTAATACCACTACACAATGGAAATTTTACGTTAAAATTTACAAATCTGTTCCGTAGCACGGTAGGAGTTAACTGGGTAAGACCCAGTATTTAAAGATAATCCCAGCAGCAATTAGTCAATTTCGAAGCATTTAAGTTTCCAAATAAATTCCCTTGTTTTCTCCTGCATCCCATTGAGCATTCAATTCTCGTTCGTGAAAACAATAAGTTTGCATGCCAAATAGCTTATCCTTCAAAGGATGATGAATTTATTCCACCTGTATTCTCTATTAGCCATACAGAATTCGCAATTTCCCCCGGAAATTGCCTGAAATTACTCACACTACTGAACTGCTACAATTCCACCCATGCATTTGCCCTCACAAGGGAATGTGACAGGGTTGTGTTGGATAATATTTTTCAAACTTTTTTTTTGGCTGTACCTACAGTTTTGTTCCAAAGTGTAGACGCAGGAGAAAGAAAGAAGCAAGCATCATCACCGTAATAGATGAAGGCGGTGTTGCTGTGCCGTTCTTTTTCCTTTGCGAGAGGCGACACTATGTACAGCCGCAAGTTGTAGACGGGGTACAAAACTGTGCTCTTCTTGCACAGCTCTCTGTGTTTTTCATCATGTTGATATTGCTGTTGCATGTGTGTGTGGTAGGTGGTAGCGGTGGTAGTTCGCGGTGGGAGCCAGCAGAGACGCATTTGAAGGCTTCGCCAACAAACTCCAAACTCACTCACAACCTAAGAACCTAACCAGTGAGTAATTCTAGCAGTGCTGACTGAAATGCTATGCAACGGAGAGAGATCCATACATATATAACCATACTATCTACACTAGGACAATCATTATGACTATAAAGTTGAAGTTTTGGTAAAGTACTTGCACACTGTGAGCTCCGCTTCTCTCTCTCTCTCTCACGTTTTCTCTGTATATTGTGCGTATACCCTATGTCTCCCTATCTATGTGACTTTTTCCTCCTCTCATCAACAACTCAACACAGAGAGAGAATAAGCCTTTTGCTCGTTTTTCTCTAGTTATGTGCAAATGTAGGCGGAAGGGGACGCTGAGATGCAGCCGTCGTGTTGGATGGTGGAGGTGAGGTGAGAGAATCGGACAGAAGAGGAGGAAACTGTTAGGAGATTCTCTCCACAATTGTGAGTGGAGATGTAGAGGAGCTTGTTGTTTTGTGAATTGAGGATTTTGTGATTTCATCTCCTTCGTCGCAGGACTTCACATAAGGAAAAGCTGACGGTGGTTGTAGCAAAGCAAGTATATTTAGGCAGGGAATGATTGAGCCTCTCCTTTGTATTTTTTGGTTAGCCTCTGGCAACCTAAAGAAAGCAAATGGAAGCAGTACAAGTGCTGATGATGCTGGTACCATTTGTATTTGTAGTATGGCAGTGGTAGTAGTAGTGGTGCAAAACATTATTATTTGAGTCACTAAGTTCATCAGATTTTTTTTCTCTCTCGCTCTTCATCATATCTTGGATTAAATACCGTTTGGATTTTCTCTCTCAATTCTTTTGGTCACACTGGCTGACCAGGGATAAATTGCTAGCTGTCTGTACCTCATGGTCAAGTTAGTAGCGAAAGAAGCAAGAAAAAGTAATTCTACAGTCTAATAAAACTATGTGTATTCCCCAAGTTAGAAAGTAGCTAGCAAGTTGGTGGTGGTGGACGAGTTGACTACTGAATCAAATATTTTGATTGGGAATGAAGATGAGAGAGGGGAAAAGGCTTGCTAAAATTGTTTGTTTTCGTGGAGAATGAAAAGGAAAAAGAAATTTATACGTACAATTAGAATCTCACTCATCTTTAGAGGTTTGTTTTCATGATGATGACTATCCTCAAACATGATCAAGAATTAAACGAAAACACTATTATTATTAACAATTGTCTACGGAAAGGAGCAAAAGACAAGTGCAATAAAGTCATTCAAGTAAAGTTAAGAGAAGAGTTTGAGTCACTGAATGAGGCTTGAACAGAGGAAGAGGCATGCATGGGGTCCTCTTTTCTCTCGCAGTCCATCCATCCGTTGCCAAGCAAGAGCTGTGTGATGGTTGGCCCTAGCACAGTAAACCATTCAAAAGACAAGGTACACAAAGTTGTGCTTGAGCTAGGAAATATTCTGTTGTGTTCCATCATATCATCCTGTAATGTAAGGCAGTCTCACAGACATCCACAAAAGCAAACCAAGAAGCAATGATACAAATGTTGGCCAAAGAAATACCATGAAGAACGGGAGAACGACGATATTTTTATGATGACTATGCATCATGGAATGGAAGAGGGGCAATCTGAGCCATTCTTCCTTCCACACTCCCGTTTTTATCTTCTTTTCCTCTCTAGCTTAGCTTTGATTCATGTCACTCTTCATGTCCTCGTCTTGCTCGTCCTCTGATGTGATGTACGTCTCGATTTCGACTTCACAAAAGAAGTGCATCGTAGTCGACATTTTTTCTGCTTTAGTCTAATGAAACTGATAATAACATGTGGTCGAGATAAGTAAATTAGTAGCATTGTGGAGGAAATTAATGTGACGGTGGAGGAAGACATGAAATTGCCACGAAATGATTTTTCCCATTTTCTTTGCTATCTCAAAGAAATAATCCAGCGTTTCTGCTTTACTCTGCGCTTTGACTCATATGAATTCATGATCACTTGAAGAGTTCAAGGATAATCGCTATCAACTTGTTCAAGTTCTTTAAGATGCCACCTTTGTTTTCCCTTAAAGTGAAATAAACTATAACTATCAGTTGTATATATGACTATTTTCTTTAGCAGTTAATGCATTAAAATATGTATGATGATAATGATGAGTTGATGAGTTATAAGAGTAGTAAGGAATTGGAGGGGAAGAGAGTAGTACCATTACCAGCGCAAAAAGCGGGTGCAATCTGTTTAGCCCAGGAGTGAAACCAAAGATGAAAATTAAATGAATGGCGAATCCTTGTAGCTTGCATTAAAGCAGTTCTTTTTAATAAATGCAATCGCTAAAAGCATTAATGCCACCAGTGGTTTTAAATACGCATATTATGTGACTATGAAAACGCTGAAAAACTAGTTCAAAATGACAAATTGACAACATGTACATCTGCAAGACGATCAGTCAAGTCATACATTGCTGAAATAAAGTGAAATAAGCAAGGAATAAAAATGAGTCATACTTACTTGATGCTGAGAACATGCCAGCGCAATTCGATTTTGAAGTGCGTTAAGCAATTTGAACAAATTGCCAATGTCAATTCCACTTTTCACTTGGTGTGGAAGCAATTGCTCGGGTGGCACCAGGAAATGTGCGGGTACTTGGACTGGATTTGCAAGACACGGTCTTGCTACTAGTGGGGCTGGTATCGGTATGGGTTGCGGCTGCACTCTCACTTGTTGACCTGCCCTCGCCATCATGGCCATTGCTTGTCGGCTTGTACTAGGTACAGGCTCCATTGTCCTTCACAAATGTCGCCCGAGAGTTTCGGAATAAATGCAGGAAATGACAATTTATAATAGTTTGAGTTTATGTCATATTCACAGATTCACTTATACTGGAGTAAGCAGTGGTACATGTTTGAAAGATTGTATATAATATGTAATCCATAAACGGGCTAGGAAATGTTTGTTTGAGAAGATTACTCCTTTTTCGACACGGTCACATTTACTCGCTCCGCCAGTCACTTTGAGACTCAGTCCTCTTACTCCTCACGTTCCGTTCTTTCTTCTCTTGCTTCGTCGTCTGAGGATTCTCAGGAGGAGTGTGGTAACACAGGCAGTCGTAGTGGAGTAATATTGTACACAACGAGAAGTGTATGCTTTCCTATGGAGCTGATATGGTAGCAGATAAATTGTAGGCTTATGCTCAGGGGCAAAGGTAATTTCAGGGAATGGAGAGAAGTCGAGGTTGCCTGTGCGCTTTGCTTCACTAGGCAGCCATCCTATTACTGTTCCAGCGTTTTTTTGCCAGCTAGTGCTAATACTAGCTCTAGCCTTCTACTAGCAGTTCTAGTTGTAACGATGTGTTACTATTGTCGTTATAATTGAACGAGGACTTCATCCCTTTCGCTGCTCCACCGAGCAATCTTTCAATATCAGTCTATTTGCTAACTTGTCTATGAGGAAGCCTTAGTTGACATTCGAAAATTTGTTACCTGACCATTGGAAACATGTGTCCATAGGAAGATAAGATGAAGATAAGATGTCAAGTCAACTCATGCAGAAATGCTGTTGGGGAAAATACTGTGATAGCTATCACTAGTTTTCCAATAAGCGCTGTTGACTCTTGTATATGGTTAAATTTTTCTCGTGGCAAAAAAGGATTTTTTAGAGGAAAGTGAAGTAAATCTTAAGCTGACACTTTTTTGTTCTTCACTAAAAGTACTACCGTCACTTGACTGTTGTCCTCTTTGTCCATAATTTTTGTTTTGAGGAGCGTTGCACACTGCAAATGCTGCAGAATCAGCAGCACAAAACACAGTGGCTAGAGGAGGCAGAAAAATAAGAAAGTAGGATGGAAAAAATTTGTTGTTCTTGTGAGGATTGTAGTGTGTGCTGGTGCTCCTTCTCCTTTCAAAAGCATTCTGTGATGACGATACGAGAGGAGAGAGCAAGACATCCTAGTATTCATATACGGTTTGACGGAGACTTCTCCGGTTGTGATGGTTTTTTTCTTCTCCTAATGCCATGTTGCTCTTGCCTATGCTCCTGCTGGAATATTTCGTATCCTATACATTTGTGTATGTTCCTTGGGCACATAACGAAAGGGCTTAAACTATAGAATTTCATGTATGTATATGTATTGATAACTGTGCGAGCATCCAGCCAGACAAACTTTTGTGCAAGAGCAGAGAGAGTTTATTGAAGAAAAGTATGCACATGATATGATGCATGATGATAGAATGACTACCTACAACAAATATTACGAGAGGAACACACACAATCCGAATATGTATGTTAAAGTAAGACGGCTCAATGTATCTACAATTATAGGCAGAGAGCACTGCTAACATGCCACTGCTAACATGCCACTGCTAACATTGCACTGAATACAGTAACTGAATCGAGGATCCGTTTGTACGATAGATATGCTTAGACTTATCTTTCACGTATTGTTTCTTTCATTCTTGCCACCAGCTTCATGTTCATTGTACATTACTATCTTATACTATGATGGAGCATCCCTAACAATGCCACTGTTAAAAATATACAATAAAGATGTGTCTTTTTTTATTAAAAAATATCTGCTTAGGAATAAAATGAGGAATCTCCCGTGTCCTTGGTCCCTCTAGAATCTTAATTAGTGGCATCATGGGATAGATGTGTTTTGTAGACTTCAGATGAAAGTAAGTAAGGGTTTTATCTATGTCTTTTCGGATGGTTGCAAATTCAAGCCATTCAAGGGTACTAAGGTATTAACCGTTCCCAACTGATACTTGGAAAACGATGCGTTGACTCTTAAATATGTGATTCAATATTATGGATTTTTTTTTCAAATCATATCTACAGTCAGTAAAAATTTGACAATATTTGTAATTTGTTTCATATGGAAATTGTTGACTGTTTGTCCATCCCAATAATTTAAATTACGGGAGGTCCATTTAATGCATACAAATACATGGTCGTTCTGTTAGGAATTTGCTCCTCACGTTTTGTTAGGAATGTTAGTTGCACATGAATAATTTCTCCACAATTCGCAATGCCCCAAAAATTGCTACCATGGGAACTCTGAATCCTCTTACTAAGGTTAACAGTTTTTTAAGTTGAATATATATTTGTATCTATAAGGCACCCAAATGTTTGTACTAATTTATTTTTGATGCATGTGAACATTCAATATTTTAAATTGCTTTAATCTAAAACAATAATTGTGAATTTCCAGACAATATCCTTATAAGGAGTATATTTTGTCCATTGTATGTTAATGCACAAATTACTCGGATTAACATTGGAAACAACGACTTTATCATGTCCAGAAGTACAGAATTGTTTCGGTGCACAATCTTTAATGGTTCTGCCTCCACAAAATATGCAAGTTTTTTGGTTTCATAAGTTAATCTGGCCATACCTTGTTGGAATATAGGAGCGGAAACAACCTTTGCAAATATTAATTTGTGTCTGACTTATTATGAGTAAAAATAATAATGCATAGATTTCAATCGGTTTGTAGTTACAGCGATATTTTTCAGCTTTAAATCACTGCCAAAAAGAGTATACTACGTGTATCCGTTTACGTATAAATTTAATGGACTAATTTAAAAGAGGATCACCTGAATTTGAATACCCAAAGCTATCAACAGTTTTCCTTTCATCTTCGAATAGATAATATGGAAATTGTTTTCAAATCAGCGTAAATGAAATTTAAAGGATTTCAGGAGCCACGGTGAACAACCAGACACGAATATTTGTTGCTATAGGAACTAGCAACATTTTAAAATAACCAAAATGTAAAAAAACATCTATCCAGTTATTTCTCCTAATATGCGATTAAAATTTAATGCCCTTCATTCTGCTCGTTATTTGCTCATGCTTAACTTAACAGTAATTAGCAAAAATTTGTTGGAAATACATTGGACAGTAGAGTTTGACACCTCACAAAGTGGACAAAGTGTATGTATTGTAAGTTTATAATATAAAAAGAAAGACACACTCCCGAGCCGAGATCCAATCCACGAAATCTATCCAGCTAAACCCCTGCGTGTGCATATACGAAAATAGGATTGTGGATGGTGGCATAGTCCGCTAAGTATTGCATGCAATGTATCCAAGGCTAGTGTCGGCCAGAATATAGGAAGATGTGTGCAATAATAGTGTGATGCATATAATGCAAGTAAAGGGAACACGTTCCATAAACATATACGCACATGTACAATCTATTTCTTTTAACAAGTATTTGTATGAAGCAGAATAAGGCAAAGAAACGAAGAACCTGAGCAATGCAATGCAATAGCAACACACCTAATAGCCAACCAGCGCAAATGATATTTTGAACCACGAATGCTTTTTTGGCTATGTTTTACCAACGAACAGACAGAGCAAGGCTTAAAACTCGGTTGTAGTAGTAAAGAAACCGATTCAACCAGAAGGCACAAGGCTTACCTAACTTAACTGTCAATGCATTATTCCTAGTCTGCATTTCCCATTTTCATAGCCCGACGAGTTCGGCTAAGGCTACATTCACGGCCATTCCTGGATGTACTGGTAAATCCAGGGAGCAAGTCATACAGACCTTTTTAGCTCACCCCTCTTCTAGCTGGACTGAAATCATGGTGCTTTTGGAAGTAGAAATGGAATGGGGAATATGAATACCAAACGATAACAAAATGAGAGTAAGACACACGGCACAAACATATTTTCTGGATTTACATAGAATGTGAGAGCTAGTTTGCATCGTGTAGTCGTCAAAAGGAAGAGAGAGAAAAAACTCTCCAGTAGTCTGTTTCCTAATCTGCGGTTTGTCTTCAATAAAAAATCTTAACACTAATTTGAGCATAAAGCAGCATACCTAATAATGCATCAAATGACTTTAAGGTATAATTACATTTTGCTTGTTACGCTTTTGAAATCCGACGAATAAACTGGCCGTACGGCAACCATAGATAAGCAGCTAAAATTAAGATAAACGTAAGAACCCCCCCCCCCCGCTACAGGGGATGGCTGATTTGACCCAAGGAAACTATACTATAGGGTAGCTGTTGACATAATGTAAGTAGGCGTATTTCAAATTCGGTAAAAATCAGTTTACGCACAGGGCTAGGAAGAAGCGTCCAATTTTGCAAACCATTTTTCCCCTGGCTGTGAAGCTGAAAATATCCTTGATCCAAGAAATCATCATGCTAAATTTAGGCATGGCGTCCCATAAGCGAAAACAAAAATTCTACCCCTACCCTATCCCCCCACTACCCTGTGATTGGTCGATTTATCCAAAAATATATCCCATGATGGCTTTTGATCCTTACCACATTTGGTAAAAATCGGTCCACGAATATCGTCAAAAAGGTGGAAACAGACAGACGGACAAACACGACTGAATCAATACTAGTTAAATATGGATTTTAGCTGTGTAATAATGTCATTTCAGATCCCATGAATTCTGCTCATCATCGAGGATTTCTACACAGTAAACGGAGAAATCCAAAGTTATAACTCTGGTTTATTGGACGCTGGAAGGAAGCAAGGAAGCTTAAGCGAGTGTTAGGCTGAGTTAAAAAGAGTAACAAGTTGTACGTACGCAATCATCGACTTTTGTAATTTTCACTTTACTTTTCAATGTGGACACCTTCGTTTGATCTAAACTATCTAACTGTTTTTGCGTTGGTTCGTATTCACCATCCACGACAAGTTAGTTGCTAGCAATGTCCTCCTTATTCTTGTCGTGTCAGCTTGGTTACCATGGACCGTGTTTCTACAACTTCTGGTGGAGATTGGAGAGATGTGTGTGCTGTAGGTTGTAGGGGTTTAAGTGGGGAAATGGTATGGATCGGGAAGGAAAGAATGAAGGGGAAGAAACGAAAGAAGAGTGAGCAAGTGAGGAAAGAAGGAAACTCTTGTTTAAGTACCATTCACGCATATTATACTGTTTAGTTAGATGCTGCAGAGGGAGAGGAAACAGAATTCACCCGCACCACATACGAACAGCAAGCTTTTCTCGAATGGATTGGGTAAGATGGGAAATGTGAAAATACAACGACACACACACTCTCTTCAATGTGTGCTCTCTACTTCTTTAATCTGATCGCATACACGTCTACAAAATCCCATCTCTCCAGCATACGTCTCTGACTAAAGACATTTTCTCATCCTTTGTGCCATTCGAGAGAGCATACCAATCGTTTCCTTCATTCCGTCATGTTATGATGTATGACAAATTACGTACACTTTCTACTGAAACCTCTGAAATAAATATCATTATTCCCTTCAAGAGTATTGTAGAGGATATTTTTTGAAGACTTATGATGGATGCCAAGCAACGCGACCAGGATTTAACGATTAGTTACAATATTACGTAGCTCTCAATAATAGCACAATAATATTCGCTCATTGTAAACTACTAGGTATGTAACAAAAGAAATACGTAGATAATACAAAATGTTATTATGTGACAAAGCAATAAAGTGATCCATGGTGACAGTAAAATGATGGGTGAAACTAATACAAGCGCTTCCTCTTTATAACAGCGATTCTCGCGTTTCACCGGAAAGGATGAATAATATTGACAAACACTCCGAGCTAACGAGAGCACTACATTTATGGGGCTACTGTCGCAAGCCAACTCTTTCCAGATCATATAATCCTTGTACGAAGAATTCTCCATGAGATGTGATTCCTATTTATCCCTCACTTGTGAACAAATTTCTATGCAATTTCACAGGTAATCCAATCTAGTTTTTGGATGACGGAGGATATGAGCTTTATTTTTAGAATTAATTGACACAAAAGATACGTTGGAGTAAGTGGGAAAGTTTTATCTACAGCTTGTATTTTCGGAATGGGGTAACGTAAAAATAACTTTTTTCTTAACCAAACTGCAAAATTATTAGGCAAATCCTGTCTTTGGAACAAAAAGTAAACTAAACAGCATAAGCATATCTGACTGACAACACCTCGTGACCTCGTTGTTCTAATAAACCTCTTGTATATTCCAAGATTTATATCGCTGGCATGATCGAGCTGTACATGAAGGGTAGCGTTATTGCTGAAAGCAAAGCTATCGTCATTTAAAGTTTGAAATCTTGCAGTTTCCAGTTTGTTTTGCTCGTTCCGCTGGGTAGTCAATTGCGAATAACCAATAACTTTGACAGACAGTCACAAGACACTTGATGAAGAAAATTAAATTTTCATTGAAGCTGATATTAGAAACAATCTGACAACTCTGTGGCCTGTCTGTGGGAAACCCAGAGCTCTCTCCTCAATATTCATCGTGTCATGCACTGAATACTGCAAACTGGAACCTGGAGCAATGGAAACGGAACAAAGCGTTTTCCGTGTTTCGTTGTACAAGAGCTGCATTGCATATACCGAGGTTGGCACTTGGCAGACAACTGCTGGTGGGGCATCTTGATACAGTCTCTAAACTTCGCTTGGGATAGAAAAAAGCAGTGCAGGCACGACGAACATGATAGCTTCCGTACATTTCATGGAATGGAAACGGAACTTTAGAAGCACCATTTGTGCTCAATGTTAAGCAGTTGTAATAGTAATAATAACATATCAGTCATTTCTTTTTATTATGTGCTTTAATATCAGTTTCGGAGGACCCTGGGCACTAAAATGTGGGAAATGTATCCTAGTATACATACTTGTCCTAATATGATGCATTCTTTTGAGTGCATAACACCATGCACATTTACGTAGAATAATTAACCGTATTTAAAATATTAGGAAATGTTTAATTTTGTTTCAGTTTTAACTGAACTGCTTCAAACCAACAACTTTCCGGCTACAATGTTTTCTGTATTCGTTGGAAACCATAAACCATACCATGATGGAGATGGATCTTCTTATTTGTCTTTCTTACTATGCTGCATGTCGTATTATACAGCTAAATTTCGAGAGGTGATTGAAAATTACTTGAATTTAATTTAGTATTTAGAGCAAATCCTCGAAAAAACACATAAATCTAATCTACGTAATTAGACAAGTTTAGCAATTTATTAGAAACCAAAAAAGTAAATTTTAGAACTTGCTTATGCAGTTGTTATGCTGTGCTGATGGCTATAAAAGGAAAATTGAGCTATAAAACAAGTTATAAACTAATTCCTATTTCCCATACACCATTCCTTCGATCATATCCGCTATGAAATTTTCTTTGAAGCATAATGTAAAGTTGTTGAAGTTGGCGAATTAAAACGAAAAGCTAATGCTTCATACAGCTATATACATATTACAAATTAGCATTAGCCCCATTTTCGCAAACAACCGAATTTAGAATTTTTAAAAAGGGTAAACGATACATAAGATTGGAATATAATATCGACAAAGACTTTACAATCTAATCACTTAAAACCAGGCATTTAATTAATTTTACTGATGTCAGCATAAAATATCAAATTAAAGATTAAATTCAATTTTTCAAATTTTGACACTCTCAATCCCTACGGTTCTGGGTTCTGACAGTTGGACGTTGACAATCAATAAAAAATTCTCGATGAAACAGCTCATATATGCCCTAGATCGAAATAATGATAACTAATCGTAAACAGAATACATTTATGAGGATAGACCTCTCCATGAATTTTGGAGACTATTAGAATTGATGAAATGAATACAGTTGGAAAAGTCCATGCAATCTACAACAACCTACAACCAAGTACATTTTGTCCAAATCCGAATCCAAAGTTTCACAGAACTCATCATGACATTATGACATTAGTATAATGAACTTAACAACAGCGAAAAAGGAATGATATAGAGAATAGAGAATACAATTTTAGAAGGGAGTTCCACCAGCCGCTAACTAAATACATGCTTTGGATCCGAATTAGTAGGCAGAACTCAAAAGCGAATTCGAAAAAGGGCAGGTATAGAGTGTCAGCGAGAGTGATATTTCAGACATTTGGCTTTATTTAAAATCCAAAATAATATTCCTTATTTCCTTAGAATAGAAAGCAAACATTCTGCAAACAATATTTCGGGGTAAACTTACAAAAATACATGGATTACACATACTGACACTTTTGAATTCATTAAACCAAGCATAAGAATTTGAGATTCAGGAGTCCGACAATTCGGACTCGGACTATGACTGTATGACTCCCTTGTCACTACTTTTCATACTTCGAACGTCATACACTGTCATTCAATATATTATATTAGCTCCATCTCACCTGTGTTTAATCTCTATTCGTTAAAGGTTCCCGATAAATGAAATATTTAGTTGGTTGATATTATATATCAGCCATTTTTGGCAGACCACTATCCACCCCTTGAAAATTATTTCCCTACTGGAAATTTTTGGCATCACGAAATTACCTTTTTGAAGGCTCTTCTTTAAGCTTTTGTTTATAAATAGTGTTTAAGATTCGGGTAAATACCCACGTCCTTTAAGGTAAGTTTATGCATCATTTGATTTTACTGCAGTCACGCATTAAATTGGCAATCATTCCATGTAATTTACAAGGCTCAGCTGAACAAAATGGCTCGTGTCGGTGGGAGTTCGATGAGCGTAGTTTTACAGAAATGGCATTCTTTTTTCTCACAATCAGTTATTGTGTGGAAAATCAATAATCCCTTCCTTCAACTAATCTTTGTTCTTTAAATGTTAACAAGCAAGTCTCGCTGTGCTGTCTGCCGTAGTCTTTTTTATGTCATACATCTGCCTTTAGGTTTGGTGTATAATATTAACTTCAAAATTGTAAAAACTAATTGTTAGTAATCATTATGACTGATTAGTAATAATTAAGTATACTTCAAGTTTAGTTCTTACATCACAGTCAATTCGCAAAATGTTACAGACAAACAGCATCTTCCATAAGTTTCATCGTTTACAATGTTTAGTCCCAATCAAATGTAAATGATACAAAAGCAAAGTCAAACATAACTAATTTATGATAAAAATCAAAAATGCAAACTAAACGTCGGAAAAAGTTATGCACACAGCATATTCAAAGCTTACTCACACGACTCCCCACAGTCGCTTGCCACTTACATTTTTTTAAGTTTTCCCTTTTGATCTCTTATCATAAGTTTTAGTATATTCTTCCATACACTCCAACCAAAAACCCAAGAAGCGATATATATATATATAAGCGTTCGATCTCCTTCTTGGAAAGTTCATGGATAATTACCTACCATCCAATCCATCCTCCATTTTAGAAGAATCTTCAGTAATATGATTTCCACACACTACCCATCCACGATATCACTACCATTTCATATATGATGTGGAGGTCATCAAGGGAAACATGTATAACATGCAAACTTTAACAGAGATCTTAATCCTCTGCCAAATCAAACCATCATTATTACTGTCACCGACTACCGAGCACCTTGAACTGGAAGCGAAACGTGACTGACACGGGAAATATTTGAATTAATATGAAATAAAGTTTTATTAAGAGTAGTAGACAGACAGTAGCATCCTGTAATCCCCAAATACATAATAAATGTTTGATGCTGAATGAGAGTATTTTGAGTTTGAGCACTCCATAAAAATGGCACAAGGGTACTCGACATGGTTTTCAGAAATTGAAAAACTTGCAGCTTGATTTTCTGCTTTTTATTCCTCCGCCGTCCCTCTAGCTACACCGTTCCCAGGGCATATGAAGAAAGGTGAAGCACTCTTGGGTGTGTATTCTTGAAGACGTCTTTATTATAAGAAGCTCATCTGCATAGTTGGAAAAACAAGCATCTACACAAGGCTTGATGCATGTACATAATCCATGCAAAACAACTTTCTTAAGGTGCATAGCGTTAAATTGCAATATATTCTCGATATTCATATATGTCAATTCCCAATCGGCAAGTACGACTTGTGTCGTGTCGTGTCTCACTTTAGACCAAAATGAATTAATAGGCTGTACATAGCGCATCCTATCGTATGGATATGACGTGGGACAACCTTCTCCTACCTGGTTACACTTATATATGCATGCTGGAAAATCGCAGAGGTTTGCTGATCATGTCCTCATGTTCTCGAACTTTTGTATTTTAGGCTAATTTGATTAAAACCTTATTATCATTGCTTATCATCCTAAATTCTTCACCCATCCCTTAGCTTGCATGGTTGTGTGCTTGCTCAATTAAGTGATTTCGCTTGTTGGTGTATGGGAAAAAACACTGTCCGTGTACAGTGAAGAGTGAAGACTGTGAAATCTCTTCTTTTTGTATGGCACACACACAAGATCAAAAGAAGACCTTGTTATATATGACGACCACATACACACCAAGCCGTACCAAGGTAGCTGAAACAAGTGGGTTGTAATAAAGTATAATACGTCTTGCTCCTTCTTCCCAAAATTCTACTGCTTATTCAACAACTTTGTGGAGGAATGGGAAACTACACTTACTGGCATCCGTCCTATCTCAACTGTGTTGGTAACTCAAGTCCATGCTCTCATTTTTGGCGCTTACGTTGGATGATGAGGAAGCAGTCGTAAAAGGACTATTTAGCTGGTCGTCGTCGTGCTAGTTGTGGATGCAAGTGTGTGAATTAATTAACCGTTATTTCATTAAATAGACATCCTTTAAAAACTCTCAGATAAGGCTAACTCCTGTTATTTTTTGTCAGTGAGTGAGTATCTTTAGGCTGAGCTGGATAGCGTGGGTTGTCTGTTGTCTGTGGGAACTGGATTTCTGAGAAGACCAAGTAAGTCCAAGTTTTGTGTTACGTGTAATTTTCGGGTTACAATCTACTGATACGTGTATTCCTAATAGTTTCCTTAACCTGTGCAGCATCCGGAGTGAAGACTTAATCACTCAAATGAACAAAAGACATCTAAAGTTATATAATTATTTATAGTCAGTTGTAGTGTGAGTGAGTTACCACGTCCAATGTCGTCAGTTATGCTCACAAAAATATCAAATGGTTTTAGTCGAAATATGATGTAATACTTGATCCATAATGGGGGAACGATATAAGTTGTTAGTAATATTGTTTTAATTTGAGGATTTTTAATTCATTCATTTATTTTTGTTTTGTTTTCTAGATAAGGGAAGATTACTGAATTGCCCGTTGACAATTGACCTGCAAACAATCATGTTAAAAGAAACGCTCTCCTAAAGTGTTGCATTCTAAAGTGAGTGACAAACGTTTAAAGCCAATCAGTGGTCAGTCGTCTATACGACAAGCCAAGTATGCCGACATAAGTGGTAACTACAAACACTATCAACTATAAACTAACTGATTTTAATCATCAGCATTGAAAACGCGTATCCCACCACCGTCCCAGATATATTACCAGCTTAGCAATTATTTTGATATTGGTGACGGGAAGAGTTACAAGGCAAACTTATAACATTTTAAAAGTTGTTTCGAGTTGTCAGGTTGACTTTATTAAGGCATATTGTTGTTCGTGAATAGTTGATAGTTTTTATTGGTGGTCAGTCATCAGTAGTGAGTGGTATTCTGAATTAACTCCTTTTTACCGCCCCTTCGTTGTTTATTATCAATTATAGATAAAATTGGCCAAACTATCAAATAACTACTTATGTCTTTATTACATTACAGCGTGCTAGATATCTCGATTTAACTGTGAAGTTCAACCGTCCTCAAAATAGGGAAAATAAAGTCATCCGTTGTGGAAGTGACTTCCAGTTATTTGGAGGTAAGGCATTCGCCAGAGTTTCAAATAACTAAAAGAATGCCTAAACGAAAAGCTCTCGGACCAGTGGACAGTAGTGACGGTGAAGAGGAAGAGTACTTTTCAACACCACTTCAGTCACCTTTTCCTAAATCATTCCCGAACAATTTTCATGGCGGCACCCCTTCAGCCAAAAGGACCGGGTTCGCTACATCAGGACCCTCTCCTTTTAGTTTTGCAGGAGTACTTAGTTCAAGTACTCTTGTACCTCAAAGTAAATCATCCACAATTAGCAATCCGATTAATCAAAGTTTTGAAGTTTCGACTTCCACAACAGTGTCGACAGTGTCGAGACTTAGTAGTCTTCAACCTTCTACCATTGCTGCAGCCGCAGCAGTTGCCAAAAAGCCACGGAATTCTGGATTTGCACAGAGCATGAAAGATCTTAATGTTGCTTTTGTCAGATCGTGTCGAGCGACTATTTCGAAGAATCCTTCACACAGTCTAATTCCTCTCCTCAAAGATTATCTATATCATTCCCGTGTGTTAATGGAAAGAGGTAAAGAACAAAATAGCGGAAACCCCACTGAATTAATCAATGGTACCAAATCAACCACCCCTTCGAAATCCTTCAAAAGTCTGGGAGAGTTTTTTGAAGATTTTGAAGCAAAATTCGTAGAAATGAAGGGGGAAGATAGTAGCGGACAAAACTCCCCAATGAGCAGTGTCATTACCAATTCTGGTAGTTTATCAACTATGTCGTCACCTGGATCGATTGATAAGCTGAGCAAAATAAATGCGATCTTAAACCCTTCCCCACCATTACTAAACGCTGACGGAATGAATTCTTTTCTAGGCTCCAGAGCATCGCCACTGAAAATGAATACTAATATAACTTCCGTGCCGAAAATAAATCAAGATTTTAGTTTTAACAAAACAAACACAATTAGTTCAACATTTTCCATAAACACCCTCCAATCAAGTCAATCATTGTCGCCAGCCGTGTCTGGTTCGCCCCTCAATGTTTTTAAACCGGCTGATCCTATAAGTACGACTACGCCAACTGCTCCTGTCCCATTTGCAGGATTTTCATTTTTTACGAATCCAGCAAAGCTTCCAACGGGGCTTGGCTCGAATATTCCTGTTTCAGCAGAACAGTCTGAAAAAAATAAAAATGAGGATGAAGGTGGAGATGAGGAGCCTCCAAAATATGAACTCACTCCTATAGTTGAAAATGATTCGGTTTATAGTATGAGGTATGTGGTCAAAATTCTGCGGTAGATTCCTTAACTCACTCCTTTTCACCTTGGCATAGTAGTTATTGGCTTTCATTATTAATTCTTTACACTTTTCACAGGTGCAAAGTGTTCGGAATGTCTGATGGTAAATACAAGGATAAAGGCGTTGGAATGCTGTTTATAAAAACAGTTGAAGGTGGAAAGCATCAAGTGGTAGTTCGGGCGGACAACAATTTGGGAACTGTGATTTTAAACATCCTTCTTCAACAGTCACTACCACTCGATAAGAAATCTGCAAAAGATATTATGACCATGGACTTACAAGGCAACAAGGGAAAAGGGATGCCCATACTGCTAAGAGTCAAATCAGAGAGTGATGCAACAGAGCTATTTAATAAACTTAAAGAATTTCAAAACTCGTGAAGTTTAATTATTTGATTAATTATACTCCTTATCTGTATAGTTTTTATCGTACGTTAAACTTGTACAATGTATGATAACGTATTTTGTTCCGATGAATGCTAATAATTTACAATATAATATCCATTAAAGCGACCCCTAACAATGGACACATTAAATATTACTGTTAATTGAATTAAATTCAAGGTTAACTTTTGAAAACAAAAACAAGGTTTTGCTCGCTTCAGCGTCTTTAAATGATCCTAATATTCATAATGCAGTTTCTGTTCATGAAGTTTTATCTAGTAAGCTATTTGTTTGGCTCAGAGGATTACACCCAAGAGATGATCATGAATATGACATGTAAAATATGACTTTGGCAAACTTGATGCAATAGTAATACTTCAGCGTTAATAATATTGCTGAACTGAAGGTTAATCAAAGCGTGGCTGGTAACTCCCAAGTCCCATCTCATAATTGGATGTTAAAATTCAAGATTTTTTATTGGCTTCAAATTTACAGAATTCATGTTGATTATAGAACATCGATTTCACCGAAGAACCATTAAAATTACATGAATAATAAGAGCGTTAGCTTAGCACACATTTTAGTTGATTCTTAGAGATCGCAATAAACCTGCTTATGCCACAAGCCGCTGAAAATTTGCAGACATGTTTATTCTTCCCTCTATGCTTACCAAATAAATAACTACTAGTGACAGGCATGGAACATACTGTATTCCACGTATGGATAACAATTCCGTTTGACTTCATTGTTTAAAATAGCAAGTCCTTGCAATTTCCTATTTCAAACACGGAAGCAAATGTTTAACATTTTTGTACTGTATGTAATTTAGGGACAGAGTATAGGTCTACCACGAGAGTGTAAAACAAAGTGCGTTTAGTACGTCACCGTTACCGAAATCGCGATTTTGTATAATTGCGTTGAATGAATGGTAATTTTTGTAATTTTTATTCATGAATATTAAAAACTTTAAATGTTTCGTTAGAGTGTCTCCATTCTCCGTTCAGTCACACATGAGCAAAAATGTCTTCCGAAAATAACTTTCAGGATTGAAAGTAGCATTGCAATTTAATCAAAGTATGCAACAAAGTAATGACTATTAGATAAGTGTAAGGCTATAAAACATGTTCAAATGCACAATCCTCTTCATTAAAAATTCTCACAGTTTTAATTACAATATTTGAAACCAACATTGAACAGAAAATGCAAAACATTGGCTGGCATCACAATAAGACAGTTATTTTGGTCATGTTTTAGCATATTCTTTAAGTATTTTACCTCCTCGTAGCTAAAGATATTTAGGTAACTGCAGCTACAATGCGGCCGATAAGATTTTTATTTATAACCAATCGACAAATTGATAAATGGTCAAATAACGTCCGGAACGTAAACAGGTAAATAAGAAAACTTAAATTGCTTTTAGGAATTTTTCAAACGAATTTACATGGTCGCCGAAAATATCTATAGATGATCTCATGAAGAAGTTTAAGCTGCGAATTTGAATAGGAAAAACAGAGAAAAACTAGCTAAACACTAGCGAAGATGTGTTATAAAATTTCGCTCTGTCGGAAAAATAAATTATTACAGTTTACTGACAAATACTGTAGCATCCCGACAGGAACACATAATATAATTGGATAAAAGATTCACTGTGCCGACAACGTTACACCACAGTTGACTAATAAAAATCAGACTGATTATGTAGCGTCACTTGTCACTTAAACCAAACGTTATGCACATGCCTTCTTAAATGGCTAAATAGATGACACTTGACACTGGTTTCTTGAAATTTATAATGCACATTATGGACTATGCTGGGATACTCGGGAAGATGCAAAATTGACTTCTTCTGAGTTTTTATTGACTTGCGATGCCTTGCTGATTAAATCCAGTATTTTATAGCCTTGAGGAACCTCCATTTGAAGTACCCCACTTTAGCAAATGCATAATTCCCATTTGAATATCCCTCTGCTGAATACGTGGCAATTTAGCCAAAGAACTCGTTACAGTATATTCAATGTTTGTTTATATTTTAATATGGCATAAATATGTAGTCTCGCTAAAAACTTTCAACTTTAATTGATTTAAAAAAAGTGTGTTCAGCCAATGCAACGTTTTTAAGAGAATAAGCCGATTGAGCGAAAATTGAAATACAATTTAAAAAATACTACTTGAGTTTTGAATTCAATATATTTATACATATAAACTTGGCTGCTAGTCTACTTCATTTTCAACTGCTGACTTATCTCTCTATATACAGAAATTCAAGATCACTTAATGTATTTTTACGTATAATATGCTACAATAAATGTATTACTGTCTAATAAATGTTTCAACCTCTGTGCTCTTATTCTATACAAATATTTGCGGACGTAAAGACTACTATTATATCGTCAAATATTATCTTTACTGATTATTCTATAAAGTTATGTATTTAAGGTTCATTAAAGAACAGCGGTTGCAGACTTGTTAGTCATTCGCCACCTAAGAAGCATGCTAGTATGCTTTAGGTTGCGAAACACATAATCCTGCTATAATCCTATTCATCGGTATTTCAACTTTATTTTGAAAGCACTGAAGATTTTTCCCTTCCAATGATGCCTTGACATCTTTAATTGTGTCTTTCAGACTTTTGAGTTCATAAAGATTCCTGTCGGCTGATGATAAAGCCTGAAAACCAAACAGTTTACAAAATATGAATGTAAAAACATAGCACATCAGTGTAGACCGCATACCAATGGTAAGTTGACTCTTACCCGAACTTGCAGCATGAGTGATGTCAAATGATGAACCAAGGCCACGATTTTATGATTATGCACGAGAGTTCGATTAGCTTTGCAGTTATACGTGGAAACCACCATTGAGGCCTCCTGTCGACTGCTTTCTAGAATATGTTCAGGTATCACCATTTGCGTTGTTGACCCATGGTCATTAGTAATCTGTAATTAAGATAAAATTTCCAATTCATCAATAAAAACAAATGGACCATCACAATATTATACAAAGCGTTATAAATGGATTTATAAACGCATAATAAATACCTCTAAGCAATAAGTTTGAATTCCTTCTAGATACATAGCCATTTCCTTGTTCATTGAATCTAGGTCAAGAACACATCTGGCATATCGCATCCTGTATTCAGAATTATACGGTCTTCCATACGATTTCAACTTTTCAGCTTCTACATTTAGTTCCTTCAGAGTCAGGATTTTCTCTCGTTTTGCTTTTAGTAATTTTGAAAGCCGTACCTACAATATAAGAGTAATTAGTGAGTGAACACACAACTTGACACAAAACTTTATTTCAAAGCTTTTCTTACAATCATGTCCAACAGTCGGATTGGGAATCCACCAAGCATTCCATCCGCAGGAAACGGAGATTTAGGAAATCCTTCCGGTTGATCGCCCAAAAGTGCTGGGTTTTGGAACTTAAACGTACCCACAGTAAATCCTCCACTGCGCCGAGGAATTTTCAGTGCAAAGCTTGAAGTAGAAACAGTCTCTGGCGGATCGTTCGACTTTAACACATAGAAAAACCAGTTGACTAATAAATAAATTTGTAAATGTATCATGAAAATCATTTATGGTTTTGTAACTTACCAAAACTTCGTAATCCGGTATAGAATGTGTACCTAAGCCTTGGCGGTCAAATGTTATTCTGTAGGTGTTATCACTGGTATCTACACCCTCAATCGTTCCTGTAAACAATCCATCCTGGGGTCGACGCAAGCGAGCAGTAACTTTTGTACCGATAACTAGCTGAAGTGGGATTTCATCGGGGAGTTCTTTGTAACTGAAATCGGTTACTTTCCTTTGTTGAATTTGCCTTATTTTAGCTCGTCGTCTAGCCAACTCCTCTCGCTCTTCATCAAAAAAAGCTTGCGAACATCTTCTTGGCTTGCCCATTAATCTACGAATTTTCGTCCACTCAGTTCGTGTTAACTTTCGAGCTTTTAAAGCAGGAAATGTTTCTTTCAAGCAGATCTGGAAGTCATTTTCTCCTTCGAAGAGTACCCTAATATAACAAAAACAATTTGTTAACCAAAAGAAAATATCCTTACAAAAAAGTTTCAGCGATAGAACTCAAAACTTGCCACTATCAGTCACATGAAGTAGTTAGATAAATATGAAGTGTGACACTTCGTATACTTCGAGAAATTCAACATTGTGGAAACTGTAAAAAGTTCGTGTCTTGGATTAACAATATTCCAAAGTACCATGACCATCATCATTAGTATTTTATAAAGTTGTGGTGACAGTGACAGTCAAAAAATATGTGCCGATTAAAAAGTTGCAGCCAGTTTTGTATCCTACAGCGAATTCCAACATCAGTATGTATATAAATACTAAAAAACTTACTTATCAATATTGCTGTAAAACCATTCATAGCACACCCACTTGTGAGCTTTCGGCAATTTTAATAGATTCCTCAGCCGTAAACTGATATCATGTGCGATGCGCTTATCAATAACCTGGGCTGTGGTATCGTCAATTTTAATAACAGCCATTAACTGCTGCTGAGGAGGCATCTGAGGTGAAATGTGGTGCTGATCCTCACTGATGAATGTCGTTCTTGATGATAGTTTCACAACGGCTTGAGGGAAAACTGTAATAGGCTCTCGATGATCTTTACCAGAAAGCAAACGATCCCGTTTCTTCTCCTTTTCTTTTTGAAGCACTTTCTTGTCCTTTTCTTTTTGAACGCGTTCCTTATCTTTCTCTTTTTGAATTCGCTCTTGTTCTTTTTCCTTTACGATCGCTTGCTTTTTCTCTTTTTCTTTGAACATTCTTTCCCGCTCCTTTTCTAACTGCTTGCGGTCTACGTCCTTCTTCGGCGTATCTTTATCCTTTTTGGGAGTATCTTTCTTCAAAGACTTCCTGTCGACATCATTTTGTTTTTCTCGATCTTTCAAAACTTTATCCATATCCCGTTGAAATTTCGCTGGAGTTCTTTTATCCACATCAGCATTCCTAACTACCTCGTCATCTCTTTCCTTTTTTATAACCTTATTATTTGCAGATTCGCCTAATTTTGTCCATTTGTCCTGTTCTATCGCTTTTTCTTTTAAGGTAAGTGGACCATCGGGATCTTGTTTTACCCTCGGTGTTGTCGTTTTTGTTACTGGAGATTTGGTGGGTAGCGCCTGCAAATTCTTAGGTGTCTTGCTTGATCGTGATATATGAACGATCGGTGGCGGTGGCTGTCTTCCAACGCGCTGAGGTGTAACGGGCTCAGGAGGCGGTCGTCCTGGAGTTTTCTTGGTAATTTTCTCCGGTGATGTATCGTGTTTACCTTTCTTAGCCTGAATCTGCTTCGTCGGGCTTGCCCGAACAGGTGAAGGTGAAGCAGAAGGTCTACCTTTTGAAATTTGTCTGCCCCCATAATTGGTATTGGACAAACCTGGAAGATCACCTAAAATTTCTTCTCCATCACTGTCATCTGGTATATCCACAGGTTCAGCTTTAACCTTTTTGGCGTTATTAGCAATAATAGTTTTCCAGTTATCCGGAGTTACCATGTCGTCATCAAAATACAAGCGGTTACGCTTTCTTTGCCGAGCAGGCATACCCCTTCGATTTAGCACAACTTCTTCATTATTTGCAACTGGTGGAACCTCGCTCGCCGGAACCAACACTGGAGTGTTATTTTGAACAGTTTGCGCCGAAGGAGTATCAGATTTATTTCCTCCAGCAGCGCCTCCCCTCCGGCCACTAGTTACTGTTGGCGAAGTCCCCGGATGCTGCCGGCCTCGAGCTGACCGTCTCTCCATATTCTTTCGATTTCCAAGAAATGACGTTTGACGGTTGAATGCTGAATTTTTCCTGAACCATAGAATTTAGAAAAAAAGTCATTATAGCATACCATCCCTCCAATCCCGTTACAAAGTAGTATCATTTCCTCCAACATTTCTAATGTGCACAATTTTGTAATTAAAAAATCAGCTGATACATAGCAACTACAAAATTTTCAAAAAAAACTCAACATCGAAAAAGGATAACAAAAGAATTGCAAAAAGTGTCTGTAAACCTTGATGATTGACGATAATGTGTTGCCTCTCAGTGCATAAAATATTTCCCGGTAAGAAATTTGCAAATTTCCTCACCCCACAAACCCTTCTCTGTTCTCGTTGTCGTCATGAACTGACAGGGAAATTTGAGTACACTTTAAAAACCATACCACTGCACAATTTAACCAGTAGATTTTAACTGATCTAAGTGTTGAAGAGGGTTAAACAAGGAAAAATAATAATAAACTGAACAGCAGCTCTGTTTAATACATGCACAAGACATGATATAACGTATGAGTGTGAAAAGAATGCATTATGAACACGCATCCCTCCTTGTGCGTTTCTTTCCTTTGGCCACATTCCTTTCAAGTATTTCTTGCTCTTTGCCGTGGGCCCCGAGTGTATTCACAAGATACGAGGATTTTATCACAGGTTAGGGTGCACCGCTTTGCAATGGATTTTTGTGGCATTTGCAACAGCAAATGAGCACACACTATACCCCATCTAACATGTTATTCTAAGCCAATCAAAACACTTCTTGTCTTTTCCACGCTATCCTTTGCTCCTTTTGTAAACCAAATTAGTCCCTTTTTTGTGCTACCTACTCATGTGTGTGGAAAAGAGAATAACGTTTATTATCTTCAAATGTGTCTATATTTTCCCTTTTGTACAGTGGTTTCTCGCTTTGTGCTAGCATGTAAATTCCAAAGGATTCATTTAACATGCAAATATGTGGTGGTGATGCGAACAAATGGGAAAACTGCAGTGTTCCATTGGCAGGATCCAGTTGGGATATTTTGCGACATATGCATTAGTTTTCTGCTAGGCAGTCAATCGTTGGAAGAAGTTGTGGGTGGATGCGGAAAGCGGAAGTAGCTGTTATCATTTTTAAAAGACTGAAAATGTCTAAATGCTTGTTTGTATGCAGGATTGATGATGATCTGATCGAGTACTTGCTTTGATGAGTGAAGTAGTGATTGACAGTCTGCAAAAATATCTGTTGATGAAAGTGCATAGAAGCTAGTTTGGAATAACAATGCTTGAATTGAGTAAATCACTGCAAGGGAATAATATGATTAGGACTATATGATCAAGTCAATTAGGGAAATGCAAAAAAATGATATGGTAGAGAGGAAACCCCAATTATGACTTCATGTCTAAACTTTGATTACATGCTGGCTACTGTTGACTAAAATGGTGACAGATTGATAGAATTGCTTTTTTATTTTATCTCTTTGACTGTGTGTGTGTGTGTGGTCATTTAGTGGTGTCAGCGTCAGCTACTGGCTGGTATCTACGTAGATGCTGTCACTCACTCACGTGCATTCTATTTTAGAACTATTTTGTTGCATAAGGAAACTCGTGCTTGTGGATGTATCTGCTATGCAGACATAGAGTTGGGATTCCAGCGAAATTTCCAATTTCTCTTTTTCCAAGATTCTCTTCTCCACACAATCAATAAAAAGGCAGAGATTTGTTTTTTAACATCAGCCAGCCAAAAGAAACACGAAGAAGGCTTGTTTTTTAGCTCACATTGTGGCCAAGATAAGAAATTTTACAAGCACTTTTGTTCTGATCTGATCTGCTGTTCTATTTTTGATGAGAATGTTGTGAATGGCTGATGTTGGATGTGAGTGACATGCACCCATGAACCGAACTCGGTTGACATGTCAGTCAACGACTTCTGATCATCTGTCTTGTCTCGCTATTTGCTTACATTTGACAAAGTCAAGATACCAGAGTTCACATACAGCTGACAGTTAGTGTAGCTGTATTGTATCATTCGTTGTTATTTACTCCACCGTTGATGACCGTTGTCTCCCTCCGAGCAGTGTGTTTGGTTATATTCAACGAGTGAATTAAATTACCTGTCACCTGTCAGTTGATAGCGAACGCTGACAAGATGGTGAACGTTGCTTGTCATGGGTGAGCATTTGTATATATTATTTTGCAGTTTTAGTTTAAATTCGAGACTGAAAGAAAGTTGTACAAACGCTACATTATGGTTGCAAGTTTTGGATAAGAATGAAAAATGAGTTAATTTGGCTATTTCAATGGACTTTTTTTTCAATCTTCATGTCATTATGTATTATGTATGATTTAATATGTAAAGTAACTATTGTAACGTGTACCTAGTGCACCATTATACTCCTAACTTTCAGCTTTCAAATATTCGTCATTCATTGATTTTATGGTCATTATCAGGTCATATTTACTGTGTACTAGCTTACCTCCGACCTCGGTTGAGTAGGATTGATAGTTGTTGGTGTTTCTATTGTTAAGCACAATAATACCTTACGATTAGATTTATGAATTATAATTGGCGAATAAACAGTTGAAAGTTTGATTGATTTTTATATCATATGTCTGTTTTTGTAGTATTTGAATTCAATCTGATGTAAGTTCTGACGGACTACAGTCAATAAAACGAATCTCAAGTGTTATTTATTCCATTATGTCGTTAAAACGACAGGGGAAAAATAAACCAAACGCCTTGGCTGACCAGCCATCTCAACATGTTGGAGATTACCCGGTAAGTTATCGTAGCATTCAGAGTTATGCAAAATTACTTTCCACATACTATTTTTTTGCTTATATACCATGTATTTTTAATTACAAATTATGTGTTCGTATTGGGCTGCTGACATTTTTTATTTGATCTAATTTTCACTATAGACTCGGGAAGAACTCATCAGTCAGTTATCACAGCTGAGATCGTCACTTGATGGAGCATATGAAACTTTAGATTCACTCACACCTTCATCTGACCCAGTTGGTTCCTATAGTTTGCATAATCAATTCAAAAATTTCATTGACGTATTACTATTTTAGTGGATTTGTACAATCAATTTTTCTTATAGGATGTGATTCATAAAGTAGCTGATATGGTGGATATCATTAACGGTTTGCATGAGTGCGAATTCGAGCTTATGGATCTGCTTGCAAAAGATAGACAAGTGATAAATTCTCCACATAATCGAGCAGGCGAAAATGCTGTAGAGAATGGAGAGGAACGACTGGTAATTTATTAATTTATATTTAAAAAAAGTTAATCCGAAATTTGTTTTCTACTAATTAAGTATCTGGTAATTCTTGATACAGGGAGATGGCGTTGGGGCGATTGACAATGTTGCGCACTCTCGCACAACTAGCCAAGAAGATCTTTCTCTGGTTGGTAACTAAATCTTGTAAATCTTGTAAAACTAGAATGCAGTCAGCTTCTTATGAAAAACTGTTTTGTTTTCAGTATGGTGCCTATGCAGTTGCATCTAGTCGTTCACAGAAAAATGCAAATGGTTTGTCCAGAACCGAAAAATCAACTACAGACAACGTTGATTCAGTAGAAGGGCCAGTGCAGGTAATTTTATTCCACGTGTAAACTGACAAGAATTCTGATTAGTATTGTACGTCAATAAAATGAACTACATGGTAACCACAAAACATATTATGTAGATTCCGGCGCATGAGCGTGCTGATTATATTCGACGACTTGAGGATATTCAAAAAGTTAATGAAAGACTGGTTGATCGCTGCCGTCGTTTGGTACGATATACAATTTAGATGTAGATTTGCTTAAGTAGAAAATTAATTTGATTTTTTTAATATTAATATTAGTATCACTAGTTGACATGTTCAGTTATTCATATAAATCACTTTTAACTGTGCAGGGATTAGTACTACGGTGCGGTTTCGCTTTAGACAAAAATTTTACAACGAAAATGAAAGAAGTAAAAGATATCATTGCTGCTAAAGAACAGGCTCAGAAAAGTAAGACTTTTATAAACATTATTTTGTGTCTGTTGACTTAATACTAATGACTTAAATTACTTACTTAATTTTATGGGGTTTTGTTTTTAGAAATTCTCGAACTAAAGGCCCTTATGCAGCAAGTGACGGATGACAAGCTCGATACAGATATATCTTTGGCAAAAATTGAAAATGACGAGTCATTTGGACGTGCCTATAGGTTCGAATCACGCCTAGCTTCACGTGGTGCTTCCTCAGTTTCTCCAGTGGATCAAGTTCGCGGATCAGGAGAAGATGAGAACTTAATCAAAAAGCCTCGTAGCTATTTCGGGGCGATGGAATCTTCCGCCGAAACTAATACTGCTCTAGATTATGCTCAATTTCTTAGAGGTCTACATCAACCATTTTCAAGGGAACACGGTGAACGAGAATCAGCATTTGTTCCGATTCATAATGCAAGTCATCACGATCTGTCTCGAGATAAAAACAAGCGACCGACGAATTTAGATAGTAATCAGAGCGATGTAAACAATGAAGTGAAGCATCATCACCTCACTGTTGGCAGCAGTGGTTTGTAAGTTCCGTTTAATTATGTTTAATAAATTAAATGCAAGTAATATGCTCAAATTTTGCGCATAGCACAGATAAGGCCTTATATAGCTGTCTTCTGTGGGCGCATAGTATTTTATAAGACGGCAGTTACCATTTTTAGGTCGGCATTGTTATATTTAAGCATACAAGTCTTTTGTTAAAAGACACTTATGGCTAGTTTAAGACATATTTATAGATAACGATTAGTACCAAGTTGTGCAATTATATTACGAAGCAATTATCTTTTAATAAGCTAATAGTTAAATTAGCGAAAATTGCATTTATATTCATACAATGTTTCCCTAGCACTCTTTTGGAACAACAAATGTAGATAATTATGGGATAGTGCTAGTGCGATTTCGTTTTTAAATCTAAAGCATTCATTCGCTTTAGTTTAAAAAAACTCTTTATTTGAGGCTAGTGTGTGTAATGCGGGAGCTTTCATCGTCTATCCCAATTTGTACAAATGAAGTGAACGACCGTGATATATCTCTGTGGCAAAGCTATACTTGGTTTAAAAAACGATTTGACGGCATGTATTGATTTGGTAGTTTTTACAGAGGGGTGGGTTCACTAATCAACGGTGTTTCAGATTTGTGCTCGCATTTTCGCATTTCTAGTATTGAATAAATAGTTAAAATGGGTCAAAGGCAAACCGATTTCATGAGCATTATGCTCTAAAAATATATGTATTATGCTGCACAATACATGGAAAGAATCCGTAGTTTAACAGTTTTTTCTCTGATTTAATACTATATGTGTTCTCTATTGTTCAACCAATGAACAATTGCTTTTAACTGTGCTAGTTCGGTCAAACCCACCGAAGTATACGTTAGTTGTCGATGGGAATTTAAGTTACCCACAGGCAGCTGCTCTTCAACTGACGACGCGACTGACGTCTGACGACGCGACTCAGATGCGCTTGAGTCTTGCTCGCCATTCTTCTTACCTTTATTATTATTACGGAAAGCCATTCCTTATTCGTGTTACACAAAAGACAAGCTGTACGACGGACCACTGCAACGAATAACTTTGAATGAAGGGAATCAGTATATCCAATCATTCGGCATTCTACTAACCGTAGAGAGAATTGAAGATATTTCCTTCCTTCAAAGTTTTCGTTGCAGTTTTCCGTCATGCAGTAGAACTCGTTCCTACATCCTAAAACAGTTCGCTGTTGACTGTTAATAGATTTTTGCAGAACCGATCTCAAAAATAAATATAAGTTCAGCTGCTATTAAATCCAAATGAAAAGAAGTTGTTCAGTGTTTATATTCCGTCCATTGTATTAATAAAATATAGTTGTATTTTTTTTTTCATTTTTCTTATTCGATAGATACATATATATTCACTATCAACTTGAAACAATTTCCTTTTGAGGCCATAAGGAGGTTTTTAGTGGGTTTGTTACCGGATTAGTTAATATTCCGGCTCATTTTATTTAATCATCGGTAGGTATATAGCGGTATAGGTAAAAATTAAACAGTTGACAATCAACAGTGTTGCATTACTAGTTTTTTGAAAGATTATAATATTTCCTGTCTACTGACTGTACTGTCTGACTGTTTGTCATCTGTACTTGTTAAATCTGTGATCGTCTCATACGCTACAGAATTAAAGTTTTTCTAATTATTCCACCTCCATAAACAGCGGTAACCATAACCATATTGCTGTATATGGCCTTGGGTTTGTCTATAACATTAATCATTATATTTTTGTAACCTCAAGTTACGAGAAAGGTCTCGCAGCAGGGTTTAACGATGTGACCCCTCTTGCATCTTAAAAACTAATCCTTTACATATTTTAATCACATTTTTGCCGTAAGTAACGAACAGCGGCTTTTTAGTGGTGTTGTTAGTTATGGATAAGCAGAATTAGAAGAGCTATCAGGTTTTGTCATTGTTATATGCATTAGGTGTGAATATAACACATTTTTAGTGCGTACAATTATAAGTAAAATGGTTGATGGTATGTGTAGAAGAAAAAAGTTACTCAATGGGGTAACGTGGGTTTTTAGTAATATATCGTCATATCCTTTTAAAGAGTTACTGTTTCGGTTACTATAGCACCATTTTGCAAAAAAATGTGGTCAAGTCGATATACTCATTAAGCACCCAATCGAGTTTCAACCCATCGTTTTTTCAATTATATTCCCGAGCTATTTCAGTTTCTATTTTATTTTTATTTTATGCAGAAAATAAATAATGTTATGTATCATTTATCGTTAATGCTAGCTTGCTAGTTGCTGTTCTAACAAAGTATCAAATTTCAGTGCTGTATTTAGTTAGTTATTATTTAATACAACAATACAAGTTGATTTGTCGCAGGCTGTGTGTGTTACCCTATTTTATCACTAACAACTAAAGATGAAGTAGTTTCGTATTTTCTGAAAACTTGAAATAGGTCTGGAATGTCTCCCAAGAGTACGAATTTGTCAGATGGCATGCTCTTGTGGGGCAGTATGTTTTATATTAATTTCCTTGACTTGGTTATAATAAGACAGAACGGTTTTAGTAAAGCCTTGTGTTGTACAAAATATTGAAAATACTAACAGTTGACAGTAAATTACTATTATGTAGTCGATAAAATCTGTATCCTCTAAGGTAACAATGTCTTACATAAAATTCAAATTGCAAGCTGCGCCTTTTCTCAAGATTGATAAGGCTTTAAATTCCAAACATGAACCTTGTTAATTAAACTCAATTTCATGTCTGTGTTGTAGATTTCGTCGTGTGGTGGACAAAGGTAGTGCAAGTAATTCTCAGAGTCAGAACATGGATCATTGGGAACAACAACGCTTGGCTAGGTCTAGTTCTGCTAGAGCCTCTCTCGCATCTGCTCATCAGGCCAATGGCTGTGCCAGTCAACCCAATAATCTTTATCGTCCCAGTATTGTAAAATCTCCGCCGTCAATGCAATCCTCAAGTGGCATGGGAAGTATGAATTCTCGATCAGTGGCTAGTTTAGAGAATTGCAGAAATGACATGTCGTATATGTCAAGGTTTTACTTACGATTTGTTAAATATACGTGAATATGTCATGGTTGTCAATTATGAGTTTATTTACGTAAGAATCTGTTTGTAGAATGGCAAATAGAAATGCTGAGCCTGAAGACAATGTTGGACCAGTACCGCGTGTATTTCCAGAAGGATCAAACATGGCTTCCAATAATTTGAATAAATCTTATCGACAGTCTACACGATCTAGTTCAGGGTGTAAAATTAAAAATATTGATGTAGAAGCAACCAGTAGGCAATTCTTCATTTCCCGAAATTGATCCATTTCTGTACGATCAGTTTCCAACTGTTACTGGACAGCGAAATATTTCCGATTGCTACACTCAAATTATGCAGCTTCACTTAAGTGTTCAAGAGATAAGTCAGCAGATTCGAAACTTGACAATGGCGGTAGCAGCTAACAAAACAGCTACCAGAGATGCGCTACTCCAACATCGATTTGATTTGCATAATATGATCAGGAGCTTGCGGGACGTTCCAGATATGGTATGTAACTTTACTTATCTATCATGTGCCAGTTGTGTTAGTTATAATTGTGGTTATAATCGTCCGTTTTAAATTCTGCTGTGTAGATCTCAGAATCAATGAAGCGAATTGAGACTCAAATAGGAAGCCAATCTCGAATGATGATGGATATAGATACTCGATTGAGAAGATTAGAAGATACTCAACGGCTTGCGAGTCAGAAGTATGGATCATCCAATCGGGAAAGTGAATGGCAAGTACCTGGAAGACCAGATTTTATGATAAGCCAGGATTTGTCGTTTCAGTATGGAAGTAGAGGTAATTACCACCCTAATTAGAGTTCTTCTAACTGCATATCATTGTGAGGCGGCAGTTCCGTGGATTGACTTTCATTGCTAAATTAATTTTGTGTTACTAGATGCAATGAGAGACAGAGATCGAGACAATGGATCATCAGGATCCATGCTTAATAATCAGATTCCTCCTGGAACACGAGCAAACAATTATTGGGATAATTTTAGAAGGTAATTGAATGCTAATCAATCGAAATGTTTGAATAATTATTCAAAACTTGAGACATACGGGCTATTTTTCGTATTTCTTCTGACCTTTGATTTTAATTAAAGCAGTCAAGGATGTGCTTGTATATATAACACATGAGAAAATTTGTTTAAAAAATACTCTAAACCTGCACTGTATATCTCGTTCATTTTTCCGGTCTATATTCACTTGTTTTACATTTCAACCGTCATTGCTAACAACGCAAGGTAGAGACATAAACTTCACTAAATTAAGCTTACTCGTCTAGTGTTAAGAAACAATGGGACACATTAAGCTGTCAATGGGAAATTACTTATCGGGCGCTGAAGCCTGAGCGTTTTTAAGCTACCCGAAAGTTGACTACAAATTCTAATATAGGTAACTACAAAGCCAAAGTTTAATATTGTTTAATCAGTTTCCTATTTTATTATGCAGCTACTCAAGACAGAATATGCTTTCCAAGTCCAATGCTAACGTGCCTCAAACCTTTAGCCATGAAGCATCTCCATCCAGTACAGAGAATTCGCGATACTCAGCGTCCGAAATGCTCAACAACACTCAACCTTTATCAGTTATTAGTGATTGTTCATTAGAAGGCAGGTAAGTGCTTCATATATACTATTATTTCGATAAAATCTATCATTGCCCCATATATTTTGCTTGCCTTACTTTCGATAAACAAATTAAAAAGAAGAAAAGAATTTCCAATGGCTTTCCAATCAAAAACGCTGATTTTATACTACAGCGTTCTGATCGAAACTTTTACGAGGACGGAGTATTTAAGCAGATAGACATGGTGAATGTGAAGGTCATTTCGAAGAAGTTCTTAGGACAACTGCTGTGTGTGGTACAGTCAGTAGGGTCAGTACTATTTTATGTAATCGATAGTTGTCAGCGAACAGTACGTAAAAAAGTAGCCTTAATAAGGTTAAGGTTACTTTTTACGGGCTGTGTTCGCTGGATAGTTGTGATTACTTCTACTTTTAACTTACGTTCTTTCCTGGGTTTACCAACAATTAACAACAAACTCGTACTTAAGGAATATTTCCCATGCGTACTTGATTTTCTCCGTTCGTTGTAGTATTTGAGTACATATATAGCGTAATCGAAAGCATAAATAACAAATGACTTGGGGCATTTCTAGATTTTATTTGAAAAATGTCGTTTACTTTCAGAATGTCTGAAAATCTGTATCTGAGTGTATGTTTTTTTGTCAAGGCGTAACGGCAACGGAGGAGCTAAAAACTTATGGGCTACTTCTGGATTTTATGAAAATATGAGTTCGAAAAAACGAAATAAAGACCAAAAATCTCAAAGTACATCTATTTCTTCATTAAGTAAACCTGGTGGTAATACGCTGACAAATTGTAGTGCTCCTGAGCCGCTGCGAAGTTCTCGTGAATCTCAACCAGAGCCTGATGACAGCAATAGGTAAGCATATTTAAGCAGTTTAAACTGGATGAAGTAGTTTATAATTAATTCGTAATTAAAAGTTATGTAATTTGAATGTTTTAGTACAACTGTCAACCGGCAGCAGTTCCATTCTCGACTTTCTCCTCAGATGCCTCCGTATCGAAGAAGCTCCGAGACTGGACCATTTTCGCGATTAGCTGACTTTGAATTGCCGTGGCCTCCAGAAGCGAAAATGCTTCACCGTGATCGGGATCGTGATCTAGCTCCTACTGGATACCAATTGTCGGATTCTACTACTGCTCGCAGCTCGCAGCATCAAAGGGATATTCGTTTTGAAGAAAACAATCCGAATTCACAATCTTCTGAACCGAAAATTGACTGCGAGAAACACATACAGAACTATGAAGCACGATCATCTGATTCCTTTCTTAACCTTGACGATACACGAAGTACTAATCAAGAGTTATTGGACAATGCTGATGACAGTGATGTGCCGGATTGGCGGAGTGCAAGTCGTCATAATGAATCCTCAAATACTATAGAAGGTGCTTCCTCAGCTGGTGACTACCGTAGCCCATTGTCATCTCCACTAATGAGACCAGTTACTGATAATAACAGAATGGAACAAATTGAGTCTAATAACGTCCGAATAGAAACTTCTCCGACGAATCTAGGTAATTCATCTACTGCTGTCGCTATGAATATTCGCTGTGAGGAAGGAAGTATTACGCCTGAGAATACTTTATTAGGTATAGGTCGTATGGGTAACCGAGGAGGAGATGGCAACATTAATAACATTTAAAGTTTTCGTTAATCATATGCTCAGCTATTTATTTGTTTTGTTGAATACTTTCTTCTGAAAATAATGTTTAGTTAAAGCAGTCATTCCATTCCTTAGCCTTATGCCTTTGGAATTTCATCATCTACCAAAAATTTGAATTTATCCTATATCTGGAATTTAACTTCAACAAATCAAACAAAATTGTCATAGTTATGTATGTATGTAGAACTTTTGCGCTTTTAGTCAATTTGTTGTATTATAATTGAAGATGTTAGTTAACTCGGCTACATTATCTTTTGATTTAAATGTAGTTTTAAACTTGTTTCAATTAGTGAATAGCAAGTATGTATATGGTGCCATAAGTGCTATGCGTCATATTCTGTATTTCTTTTTTTGGGCGTGAAACTCATTGAGTCATAGAGCTTCGCCTATGACCTGGTGATGCAGCACAACACGATTTTTTTGTGTCAGTCTTAAGGCAATCATTCAGTATTGTTATCGTATTAGTAATGTCTATTATGTTAGTCAAGTCTTGCAATAATATCATACGGAATATCATTGTCTAGCCATTAAAAGCTAATTATCGTGAATGCTTGTATTAATAAATAACTTGTGACAATATCATGTTTAGCATTACCATTTGTAAGAACATACATAGTGTATTAATATATGTAACAATAAAAAACATGAAGAGTTTAACTACGTGACCTATTGATGAGTTTGTACGGAATTCATGAATGCACAGATAACACCAGGCTAATTATTTTACCATCCGAATATGTTTGTCCGGATAACAATCATGCACGCGATGCATTACTGGAGATAAAAATAAGTGCTACAATCAGTTTTCTTAAGTAATCTGAATTTATTCTGAAACCATTTTACGCAAATGCTGAAAGAAGTGGAAACATGTCGGATAGAAGGATTTTTCATTGATTGATGATTATGTAAACGAATGGAAATGTGTTGGCATTACTGCTTAACCACCGGAATAGCTGCTTTATTCGTAGAGCCATGGGTCCTCAACAGACTTCCATTTTATAAGTTCCTCTGGCTTGAACCACAAAGCAATTTCCTTCTTTGCTGACTCAACGGAGTCAGATCCGTGACAGATATTACGTCCAACCTCAATGCAGTAATCCCCACGAATGGTGCCTGGCAAGGATTGGGCAGGATTTGTCTCTCCCAGCATTTGACGGCCAGTCTTGACAACGTTAGTACCCTCCCAAACCTGAATAATCAATCAAACAGTTAAACCATGCTGTTGAAAGTAGGCATTGCTAATGGTGATGTTATATTTTAAAGTTCTAAGGCGCGATAATACGTAATGTTTAAAAGTCAATTTTAAACTCACCATTGGAACAACTGGTCCGGAGTTCATGTACTTAACCAATCCTGGGAAAAATGGTCTAGCTGAGAGATCTGCGTAGTGCTGCTTCAGCAATGACTCACTCGCCTATTACAAACACAGAAATATCTCATTTAATTCTACATCCTTGTGCCATGATTAAACTATTTGAAGTTGTAGCTCATTGATCATGATTAATTAGGTATATAATACACGTAAGTTATAATGAGATAATTATAATACTGAAAAAGTATTATATAAAACAAATCTACATAGACTGGATAGTTTCTTACACAGAGCAAAGTTCTAGACATAGGTATTGTATTACTTAAAACAATTAATCAGCAATTTAATAACTTACCCAAGTGTGCTTCATCGCAACAAGATGGAATCCCTTCTTTTCAAATCGGTTAATGATTTCACCAACGAGTCCTCGCTGGACGCCGTCAGGCTTAATCATAATGAAGGTTCTTTCACGTTCAGCGTCACCGGCCATGTTGGATTGTGCGGTACAAAATTCTTTACTACCCGAATCCTCACAGAAATCACCGGAATGTGAAGTAGCTGAGGTCAAAGTGGCAGCGACGAGAAGAGCAAGTGAGCAGAGCACTAGCCAAGAGAAAAGTGAAGATGAAAGGGAATGGTGCACGAGGAACTGCCGTCTGCTTAGTCGAGAACACGCCGGTCGCTCTAAGGTGGAATAACGATGAGAAGCACAGTAGGCTGCACCACTTGTACCGGCTTGGATTTGCATTGTCAAGCCATACATACCTGGATATACTTTCCTTTAGATCAAGGGAAAAAATGTTCGCGAATATTATGCATATGGCAAAAATTGGTTGCCCAGCAGCAGCAGCAGCAGCAGTACAGTCAAAATCTATAAAAAATGAGCCGACCCCTCAGTTCAAGTCTTTCTATTTGTGGAAGCAATCGCAAACTGAGGGATGAATTTGAATGTTCTCACTTCGGCAACTTTTCCTATTATCATATGGAAGTGGAGCTTCGTCATCGTTCTTATATCATCCTATGGAACTCCACTCATCATTTGATGCATAGATAGATCCAGCGAGGATTTTATATTACGTAGTATGAACTATGCACTTTGCACTAGCTAGCGTGACGTGCCCCCAGCACCAGCACCAGACGGCGTGCCCACAGCACCACATTTCCAGCTGCAGATACTGTCATGTATCGTAATTTTATTGCACTAATTCGACATTGTTTGCCATAATCGCCGCAGTGATTTTCGAAATACCTTGTCACAATACTCCACTACACCATAACTTAACCTAACCCAACTAAAATAAAAATTAATGCAAGTAATAATTACAGCAAAGCTCCAGCACCAGATACTGCCATGTTTCGCCATATTGATACGACAGATTCAACAATTTTCGCTATAATGATTTTCGACGTGCCTTCCCACAATTATCCACAGCATCATAACCTAACCTAACCTAACTACAATCAAAATAATGCAAGTAAATCTGGCGCTGAACATATGGTGCTGGGGACACGGTGCTAGAGATATGGTTCTGGTGATGTGGTACTGGGGGCACGGTGCCTGGTGCTGTGGGGATCCCACCCACTAGCTATACTCCCAAAAAAATTATGATGTTGTCATGCAATATACTAGACTACGCTATTTTATATGATACTCCTCCTCCTGATACTTGTTTAATAAAACTTAATTCATTATGTAAACAAATGTAGTTTTATAGTTTGCAGTTGGCAAATTTCAAATCTTATAGGTTGGAATAATTATAATCATGACTATGAACAAATAGGCCACTAGTCTTTTTATATTGTAATCAGCTTGAATGTATAGCAATGGCAATGCCGATGAAACTATATATTATATTGGACCTAATGCAACATGATTATAATCACTAGCAATATGCGTGCAAATTTTTTGTTTGATTTTTTTAGCAGATTTATTAAATTTGGAATGAACTAGCGGGATTCTTTATTTACTAAAGCGTTCATCCTATCCATTGAAAGTGAAACGCGATTTTTCCCTTGTTAGCGAGCTCGAAAAAGTGTAACAGACACACAGACATATGTTGCGTTTGATTACAAGCATTCGTTGACGAATAGCCATCACAAAAGATTAAAAGGCAATGAGTATTTTTTAACTCTAGTTTAACCATCATCCCTTAGTTTCTTCTAGAGAGGAAAACTTTCCACCTTAGGTTGGGATTGGGATCATTTTTATGAAATATGCTAGTTCATTGGTCGTTTTGAAGGACATACATGGAGCACAGCATCAATAATAGTTGGATTGGACAGAAACTGAAGTGGATCATTATTATCAATTATTGCAAATATTTTCTCCAACTTTCCGCTCAAATCAGTCAAAACATATAATGTAATATGATTTGAAAAGCTTAACAATAGCCTAGAAAGAAAATGTATTCGTATGCATAGATTGATGGTTGAAGTCTGGATACGGACCCCATATATTTTTGGGGTCCGTAACCCGACTCTGATTAATGTTGGTCGAAGTCGTGTTACGGACCCCATACTTTTTCCCAAACTGAAAACTGAATGTTGAGTTGAGAGTCGAATGTTAAGTTGTGAATCGAGTTGAGCTAACCTAACCTAACACACTGATATAACTCAAACCTTGCCTATATAAATCTAAATAATTATAAAGATATTTCCATTTCCAAACTTCCAAATCACTTATAATCTCGATTCTCAACTCAATTAATAACTTAAAATTCGATTCTCAACTCAACATTCAGTTTTCAACTTGATTTTTGG